>BSAI01000072.1:2992446-3008064 GCA_036245035.1 Adrianichthys oophorus | reverse complement strand
GGGGGGGGCACTATTAGGGACACTGAGAAGTGGTTGCAACCTGCTTCCAAGAATTTTGGTTTCTTGGAGCCAGCAGGCACTTTCTGTTTGGAACGCCAGGGGGGGATGGGCCACTCAGTCCAGTTCTCATTTACAGTCACGTACAACTTGTCATATGGAGGGGGTCTTCTGGTATTAAGGCCCGAAGGACCTGTGAAAGGATTTTGTCACTGATCTTTCCAGGCTACATGGCTGCAGTTAAGGTTCTGCTGTTCCCACCTGTTTTTGTTTGGTTTTGTTTATTTGAAGTTATTTTTTGCAACACTTTGCTCATTTGCACACGGATTTTTACCGGTAACAAAATGAGGAGCAGCACTTGGTGAAGTTTATTATCTGAGGTGTCTCCCAACTTGAGATTTTTAGTCGTGCAGATTACTAGAAAAAGTCTTCATGATTCATCTGAAAATGTGAATTTGTCAGAAAAAGATGGAAAAACTCTTCCAGCTCTCATATGTTGATGAATAAAAAAGAGCTGGAAACCTTCCTCCTTCCAGCAGACAGTGGCGTGAGATCAATCCATCAGGAGCAGAGCTTTTGTCAGCAGCTCATTGTTAGTGCCCTCATTTCATTTCTCCCAGCAAATCAATTCCACCCCCCACCCCCTTGTCCACTGACATGTAAAACACAGAGGAAGATGGAGGAAGAGGAGAGATGATGAGAGCAGGATGTGCTCAGACTGAGAAGGCCGTATCGATCTCCACCTCCTGATGGACTGAGAGGCTGCCGGCAGGGCCAAAGACAAACGGAGCATCCAGCCGGGCGGACCGGATGGGGGGGGGGGCTTTGCCTCATCAAATGATATAAGCCCTGGATTGCTGCTCCTGAGGCAGAATGAAGGAGGGATGTTTGTTTTTGCATCTTGGAGGACTGGTGAGTAAAGTGGGTCACAGGGTGAAGCGGACACACACATGCGCGCACGCGCACACACAGGCAGGGTCAATGCATAATCATCACACCCCTCCCCTGCAGGTTTTGCTGGATTGATGCCTCTGTCCACTTCGGAGCTTAATGCGCATCAGTCAGATTTTTCCATCTCATACTTTCTCTTCGCCCGCAGGTATTTATCGCATATGAGGCTCAATCCTTACATTGAAGATTGGCACGCGCCTGAGTGCGCGCGTGCACCCACGGCGGCTGACCTTAACCCACAGTCTTGAGCACCAACCTAATGTGAACCCCATAATCTTCTTAGAGGCGTAGAAAAGGCAGACCGGCTTCACTCCGATTCTGATGTTTCTATCCTCGTGAGGACGGGCGGCATTAGGACCCGGATCTCCATCCTCTACAAGAGGAGGAGGACAAAAGAGGAGAGGAAGAGGAGCAGAGAGGCTGTGTTTGGAAAGTTGATCCAGTCTCTGCAACCGGGATTAAGGAGAGACTCCCTCTGAGAGGAGAAGGAGGAGGAGGAGGCGGGAGCTCCGTGGATGCGGCACTGAGGATGCGCAGGTGGAACCCTTTCATCAGACAGAGCAGCTGAGGAAACAAGTTCCACTCCGCGCACGTCCGCAGCTCCCACCAAACGAGCGCGCGCTTATCTTATGCACGGACGCAGCGGCTGCGGTTCCTGCCGGGACCTCCGCGTGCCCCCCCACCCACCCAACGGGACAGCAAAGACCGAAGGTGAGGAGGAGGAGGGGGGTTGAGGTGAATGGATCTGAATCTGCAATGATGATGAAGATAATCTGGTTTTTAATTCGATTTTTCTTCTCCTTTTTCAGTTAAAAATAGAATATTGAGCTTTTTTCAGCTCAAGATTGATTTGCTTGTCAGTTAAAGTTTTGTGATCTTGCATGAATTGTTGTAAATGTGCATGAAGTTTCAGTTTTGACTCATATTTTGTCTGAAAACATGAATCCAAAAGCATCTGCTGCTGTTGTTAGTGGCTTCTCTGAGTTCTCCTGGAATCCTAAATATTTATTTTTTCTCCTGAAATGGATCTGCTGCTGCTGCTGTGGGTCGCAGCAGCAGCAGCAGAGCAAACCCTCTGAGCAAACACCTCACTGTGTCACTTTGGATTGCTGTTTGCTGTGTGAGTGCACGCTCTCCAAAGGCACGAACTCAATCTGAAAGAGCACACATTTGATCAGCCGGCACTTTCCACCGTGAGGATGGAGCAACAAAAGGGCCAGAAGCTCTCAGAAGGACATTTCCAGCCGCCGGCGGTTCTAATTAAGAGCAGGACCTTTTGTCTGTGAGAGGAGAGACGCTGCGCTCCATGCCCTCACTAAGGAGGAGGATGCTGGAGCAGAAAGCTGCTGCAGAAAGACACCAGCACGTGCTGCTCTGCTTCATTTACTAAGAGGATGCTGTGTTCATTTAGCTGGGTTCCCTGAAGGTCTGACCTTTGTCACAGCAGCTGCACAACAGCCGGTGTAACCGAACCAGGTTCTTCAGAAAAAACTGTTTTGGTAAAAAACCCACGCAGATCAATACGACAAACATGATCGCTGAGGCAGTTTAAAGTCGGGTTAAATGGTGCCGCTTCCACAGAGCTTTTGTCCTCCGGACAGGATCCACAACAGAAGACATTCTTCTAAAAAAGTGCTCCACCAGCAGGAATCTCTGGAGAAAGCTGAGTTTTATTACAATAAAAAGACAAACCTGAGACTCAAAATCTGAGAGGGGGGTTTGTTTCACACTGCAGTCTTGAGATGCACAAAGCCAGCTGGAGTCATGGTGCAGTTCCAGCAGCTGCTGTGTAGTGGCGTTGTTGAAAACCAGCTCAGTTTCAGCTGCAGTCATACGTCCTCACTGCATGTTTAAAACCAGCATTTTTTCACTGTTTTTGGATTCAGTCAGGCTGTGGGTTTGGTGTCCTCTTTGTCTTATCAAATCACAGCGTTTCTATTTCTTAATTTCTTACCAAACACAGCAGTGTAATGCCTCGTTTCCACTGAGCGGTCCGCTCCAGTATTTTGAGTATTTTTTGAGTGAACCATTTTTGGGCCCCCTTGGTTATAGGTCCATAGAAAAATGGAACGGACCGGTTAGGTACTGTCGTCACATGAAAAAACGCGTTAATTGGCGAAAGGTCATTACGAAAACGGAAAGCGCCAAACTGGCGCCAACATTCCATTATTGCAGCTTACCGTCTGGTGCCGGAGTCTTCGATTCTGTCCCATAAACATGCACCTCCTTCTCCGACTCAAGATCCAAGCCAAAAGGTTTCTCCTCTTTTTGGCTGCATTCCTCTTCTCTGCCCACAATCTTCTCTCAAACACCATTAAATATTTTGTATGTACAAAGTACCAAAAGCCAAGTGGAACAAATGGATGACCTGCTGTTGATAGCTTCACACTACAATGAAGCAAAGCTACACAACCGGTCTACAGCCCGCGGTATCCGTGACGGTCCAGCTTTTGAGTGGAAACGCTCACCATTGCTTGTCCGTACCGGACTGTAACATCTTGCTCAGTGGAAACGAGGCCTAACAGTCTGTTAAGACCATTGTTCAGATGTTCTTTATGGTTTTCAGTTAAATATTATGTTTATAAGTTATTTTTCTTGCAGAAACAAGCAAACATGAATCTATGAGAACCTTCTTCCACTGTTTTTGTTTCTGAAGACAAAACTGGAAGCTCCAAGTTTCCAACACAAAGACCACTGGGAACGCTGTGGAAATAGATGAGAAAATGACCGGAGTGAGACTTTAAGATGCTCCCAAGGACAGCTGTCAGTTATAGAAAATGAGCTTTTTTTCCAGTATTGATGATCAGTTTCAAATGTAAAAAAGTCTGTAAAAATTGGAAAAACTTGTCAGAAAAGTCTCCTTTATCTAAATTCTATAAATAGCTAGAATAAAAAAAAATAACAATTTGAAATCAGTGAAAAAGTTTGAAAAGAGTTTAAAAGTCTTCAAGACATGTTAGGACATTGAAGAATACACTGTGACCTGATGATAAAGAAGACACTGAATGAAGCCACGAAAGGTGCAACGGAGCAGAAAAATAGCAAAGCAACACAATTCACTAAACAAATGAACAGGGGAACGCAATACAAACAAATAGTTTGACGAAATCTGATCAAACTGCCTGAGAGATGTTATGAGCTTTAGAACGCTGCACATTTCATCTGCAGAAACCCATTTAAAACTCAGGAATGATCCAGAGCCTTCATTAAACGAGAAGGATAGTTGATCTTTCCGTCATTTAGTTTGCTGGGGGTCTTAAACTTTCATCTTTTTGGAGAGTTTACATTTGTGAAAATGTAATTACCCACTTCTCATGAAAATTGTGTTTTTTACATGTTCCTGTGGTGTTTTTCAGATGATGGAAGACTTGTATAAAGAAAATAAGCTTAATTTTCAAAGCGTTGATGATGGCGTTTTGAGCCAAAGTAAAAAAAAATCCGTGTTCTTTTCTAGGACATAGTTTCTGCAGAGCGGCAGGAGTTCATTAGAAATTCACCTCTGAGTTGTGGGCAGGACTGTTGCCCCCTTCCCATCGTCCATCTGTTTACACTCTCTTCTGCTAGCTTACAGCCCCTCGCGCCCCCTACCTAACATTAGTGGAACAGCAAAACCGGTGAGCAATATCGTAGCTATTCAGCCGTACAGTTCTGGATGGATTCCAGCTCAGACAAAGAAAACAAAGACGTACACGAATCTATTTGTCTGCAAGTGGATGGATGCATTGGAATCTGGTGGCTTGCTGCAGTAGCTTTTTTAAATGCTCTTTGAAAGCTCTTTTAAATGACGTTTTTTCATTTGCTCCTGATTCACAAGGAATGAAGAAAATACTCAGAAATGCAATTTTAAGCTTAATTTTCTTTATACATGTCCATCATCAGCAGAAAAAGGACACAAGTACATGTTAAACACAACAAGACACAATTTTCATTGGAGCGGGTCTTTAATATCTCATGACTTGTCAGAGATCAAAACCAGGAGTGTGAGCAGAAATCTCCAGAAAAAAGCTGAATGTTTGGAGGTTGAAACAGCTGAAAAACGCTGAAGATTTTAGAAAAAAAACACCAGGAGAAGCAGGCTTGACCCTCAGGTGTGCCCCGTGCTTCCAAAATGGAAAGAGCTTTCGATGTGTTCCTCAGCAGCTTGTCTTAAAGCAGAGATGCACTCATGAAAATATGCAGATGCAGCCGGCATGCATGCACGCATGTAAAGCCCAGAGAGGCGGGCAGACTGACTGTCAGTGAAGCAGAAAGGCTCGCTCATGCATGCAGACCCACACGACAACAACAGATCATGGTGAGCTGCAGGCAGTCCTCAACGCCCGCAGACTCGCATTACTCTACAGTGACTACCCCCCCTGCAGAGAGCAACATACTGCGCGGGGGTGTGTGGGGGGGTGTGTGTCATCGGTGTGCTCCAGCAATGGTTGATGCACGTGTGGTCTTGTGGGGGCACAAAGGCCTCCTAAGTGTGAGAAACAAGGTGAGACGGGACAGGAAGGTTTAGACACATACATGCGTACATGCATGGGGGGATCATGTCAAGCTGGGGGGGCTGCATTCATTTGATCCGTGAAAAATCTGCAGAAATGAGGAGACTGAGCAAATGCTGGAATGATCCACTTGTTCTGAAGCCATGCGGAGGAGCAGAGCTGGAAAGGCAAATTAGCCGGAGCTTCATTCCTCCTGCAGTGAACTCCACTCAATGGCCAACGCGTTTCCATAGGAACATGCTGTTACTTTGAGCGCTCTGTGTTCCTGCTTGTTTTCTTGCTTATCTTTTCTGCTCAGTTTCTGCGGCTCTCAGCAGTCGCTCTGCAGATCAAGGCGAGGAGAGAAGAAAGGTTTGGGAATGGAATCAGTTGATCTGTTTAACCCGCACTTCCAGAAGATTCTGCCCCAGATAATCTGACCAGATGGTTCTGACAATTCTTCTTTCTTACTGCGCGTTTAAGCGAGAAAGTGACCCCCGCCACACACTCAAACACTCACCAAAATTCACATACACCTAATACCCGGTGAAAATGAATTGTAGACAAAGTGACACCCCCCCCACCCCACCCCCACACACAAAATGATGACATCACATTGAGCGAAACCTTGAAAAAATAATGGGGATAAAATCTCTTATGGGGCTCAAGAAATACAATACACTAAACAAAACCAAAACACATGTCAGGTATCCAAAGGTAGCTTTGAAATAATTATGGGATGGCCACAGCATCCATGACGGCCGTTTGTGGTAAAGTGTAATATTCTCACATTTTCCCATAATTTAGGAAAAAAAATGTTTGTTTTACGGATCTTCACAAAATGTCCCACTCGTACCGCCATCTAAGTCTACAACCACAACCGAAGCTTTGTTGACCTTTGACCTTGGGAAGAGGCCAACATCTTTGATTTAAAAAACCACCCACTATCGTTTCCTAACTCCTCCTTAAGAAGCTACTTGGGGAAGATATTAAAGGGCCTAAATTCTGTTATTTTTAAGCCTTTCAGAGTAAGCTATATCCATAAATATGATCATATATTACCTTTGATACACTAAATAATGAGTTTTTGTGTGAGGACAATGTGAGGACTCGCTCATTTTCATGGATTGGGAGGGGCGTTTCAGAGGAATGCTCAGAGATGTGTGAACAGATCAAAATACCTCTTTGGAGTTGTTTTTTGTGAGGAATTGACATTATAATACACTTAAAATCTCAAAAAGTTGATTTTGCATGAAGTATGCCCTTCAAATCTGTAGATTTGAATAGTATTAGTGTGGTGAGCTCACAAGTGGCGTTCCCCTGTTGCTCGCACATTTTTACTGGAATATTCTGAAAATATGTGAATCCTTGGCTCAAGCTGAATGAAATGATATAACATATGATACGATTATATTAGGAATGAGGGCATTGTGAACAAAACCCTCTGTTGCCAAGGAAGTCCAAAAATATACTTTTGCCAATTCTTCTAAAAATGATATAGACCCGGCCGTCACACCCAGGCAACCAAATGGTTGCTATGGAGGTGAAGCCAACAGAAATGCTGCTATTTTGAAAAAAAGTGTGTTTTTTAAAAGAAATTTGTGTTGTAAAGAAGCTCTGACCAGGGTGGCAGAGGGAGAGCGTGAGGGGCGTGTAGCAGCTGCTCAGCCAGTGTGGGCGTGTCAAACGGTGGCGATGATGGGGTCAGGTAGCAGCTGAGGGCCATACAATGCCATTCTCGTCTTTTAGTGTGTTTTTTACTCACTTTGGTCTT
Source organism: Adrianichthys oophorus (assembly GCA_036245035.1). Lineage (NCBI taxonomy): Eukaryota > Metazoa > Chordata > Actinopteri > Beloniformes > Adrianichthyidae > Adrianichthys > Adrianichthys oophorus. Next base: position 3,000,873 of record BSAI01000072.1, on the reverse strand, counting down.
CTCAGCCTGACGTAGCTGGTCTCCAAAATCTCCCATTTCTTTTCTTCGAGTGCTGTCCTATTGATCTGTATCAGCTAAAACGTTACAGGAGGAGGAGGAGGAGGAGGAGGAGCGCTCTCACAGGCTGACAGGAGATTGCAGAGTCGCTGAAAATCCCTCTAAGATGCAGCAGCAACTTTTTCCTTTGGTTGCACATTTCCGGCTTTGCCTTTCATGTCACTGCTGGATAAAACGACAGCAAAAAAGGAGATGCACTTTTGTGTGGCTGCTCTGCAGGAGCATGGCTGGATTATGGAGGAGAGGAGGTTAGGGGTGCATGTGTCTTTGTGGAAGCAGCAGACTCAGAGGAGAGGGGGGGTCGGCGGCGGAGAGAAGGACCTCTTGTTAAAGTGTCACTGGTGATTTGCAGAGACGTCCTTGCAAAGCCTCCCCACCTCCACCTCCACCTGACTGGATGCTTTATGAGCTTTGCAGAATCAGAGAAGGAGGCGGGCGGATAATACAGCTGACGGAAGTCTTTTTACGGTGGGTGGGCAGTGGTGGAGGGAGGCGGGGACGTAATAAAGCTGAGTGCATCTCTCCTGGAATGAGGCTGCAGGGATCGAAGGAGAGGAGAGGCGGTGGAGGGAGGCGGCCTGCTCCTGCTGACGTCATGAAACCATCACTCTGGCGGTCCGGCCTCCCCGGTGCCGCTCTTCCAGCTCTTTGTTTCTTCGGCTTTCTGAAGCGATGAGTCACTGAAGCGATCACGAGTCTGCAAAGAAGAAAAGTCTGAAGTTTGTGGAAGTGATGCTTCACTCGTTTTTCTGCCTCAGACTGGTTTCCAGTTTGAATCCGACTGTTTTCCCATCCCACAGTCGGATTCAAACTGGTTTTCAGCTCTGAACATCCACATCACCATAAGTAAAGTAACAAAGCATTAGCTAATTGTCAGAAATGACTCCTGTTAAAGTGACAGATGCATGCGAGCAACCATCCGTCCACACTCTAAGCAGCTTACCCTGTGGTCAGGGGGCGGGGCTTATCCCATCACGACAGGAGGTAAAAGGGTCTTCTTAACAAGTTGGAAACTGCAAACACAACATTTGTGTGGCGTTCATCTTTGTGTCAGCTTTCCACGAGCATCTGCGGGGACAGAAATGAGGTCAGTGAGGTCTGGAGGTCAGTGAGGTGACTCACCGGATGAAAAAAAAAACAAGCAAAAAAAGACCTAAAACAGGAAGTCAGTTTGTTGAGAACAAAATGCTCACACGAATTTAAAGTCTTTTCCAGAACAGGAATCACATTTAAAGGATTGATTTTTTTAGTCTGCGTTTGGTAGTAAACAACATCTGACATTTTAACTCGTCTTTTTCATTCTGCAGTCGTTAAGTACAAACCTGATCCCATTTGTTTTTTACGTTACCTTCATCCTTTCTTCAACCAGTTGTCTGTCAGAGGAAGGATACCTTATTACAGCCTCTGTTAGGCTGATGATTGTGTAGAACAGCAGCCGAGCTGCAGCATGGAGCATCAGCTGGAATGAACGATTGCTTCAGTGTTCAAAACCATCCGAGAGGAGAAGACATGACCTGCATACGCTTGCATCTGAGCACCCTTTTCTGCAGAATTGCAGAAAAGTCAGAACCTTTTTAAGCTTCAAACACTTGAATTTCTGACACAGACATTAGCTGCAGACATGAGAGTAAAACTGATGTATTTAAGAAAACCTAAAACTGATTCATATCCGAAAATTAATTAATAGAATTAATAATCATTTTTCTGGCTCAAAGGAATGATTTTAGTATGAACTTATTACGCGTATTTTCTCATATCAGTTTTGTTTTTTCGTCCATTCCTGATACTTCCACTGTTTCTTTTTTTGGTAAAGCAAACAAAAATAGCAAATTAAAACATGAATTTCTCCTTTGACTTCTTTTTTACAGTCTGGTTTCAGGTGATGACGTCTTCATTGCTTGGTGGTTCATCCATTCATTTTAATAGTTTAGACATTCTACATGAAAAAGCAGCTCTGCAAAAGCACCAGGTTTAGCCAAAAAGACGTTTTTCATCTCTTGTACTTGGATGGGTTGTAAATGTCTCCCCCCCAAAAACAAAGTGAAATTACAAAAACAACAAGGATTAGAAGCGTTTATAATAACATTATAAATGGATCAAATCATAATGTAAAAATAAAAGAACAGCAGTCATTGATATTTAAGCCTGTGGACCATTATGACGTCAACATCTCAGCATGAAAGCTCTGAGGTTAACGTTCTATTTAGTCATTCATCTTTGGGACGATGAATCTAAAGGTAAACATATCGTTTTCTGAATGGTTCCCTCAGGTTTGTGAAGAGCTTTGTCTGCTCTCTATGTTTTGTGTAGATGTTTGTCTTCTTCATTGTGTAGTTTTAGATTTTTACATTGAGACAAACTGGAAGAAAAGCAGGAAGTCGCCTCCTGAGGACTGCATTTGTTCTTTTCCTGTTGGCTTCTGGTAGAAGAAACAATAATCCACCGCGGCTTCATTCGAGAGAAAGCGCCGTCAGCCATGAGATTTTTTGGATATTAAAAATGTTTGCTCTCTGAAAAAGGATGTTTGCTGCTCTCTTCACTGCAAAGACTAAAGTTCCCCTCCAATCATTGATTGACCTATTTCAAAGTGTTCCCAGTGGTCTTTTAATTATGAATGGGACATTTTTAGCCTAAATCAATAATAAGTGTTGTTTTCTAGGACATAGTTTCTGTAGACCGGCAGGAATTTGTTAGAAATTAAACTCTCAAAGTGATTTGAGTAAAAAAATACTCAGAAATGCAGTTTTGAGCTTAATTGTTTATGGATGTCCTCCATCATGAGAAAAAGAACAAGTTAAAAAAAATAGAATTTTCTTTGGAGTGGGACTTTATGTGGGTAAAAAGGCCCTTGTTTTAAGAAAAAGTGTCTCATTTTCTCCCTTGCAAGAAATATAATCTTATCATGAAAGTTTTTCAAGAGCAAATAATCTTAGTTAAAGGAAACATGTCTTAGACCACGCTGCCTTCGCCCACCAGTAGCCAGGTTAGGCTCTGGCAGCCAAGTGAAGCCGGCGAGTTATGAAGATGGATGAAAGGATGAATGAAAGGATGGATGAAAGGATGAATAAAAGGATGAATGAAAGGATGGATGAAAGGATGAATGAAAGGATGAATAAAAGGATGAATGAAAGGATGGATGAAAGGATGGATGAAAGGATGAATGAAAGGATGGATGAAAGGATGAATGAAAGGATGAATGAATGGATGGATGAATGAAAAGATGAATGAAAGGATGGATGGATGGATAATGAAAGGATGGATGAAAGGATGAATGAAAGGATGGATGAAAGGATGAATGAAAGGATGGATGAAAGGATGAATGAAAGGATGAATGAAAGGATGGATAATGAAAGGATGAATAAAAGGATGGATGGATGGATAATGAAAGGATGGATGAAAGGATGAATGAAAGGATGGATAATGAAAGGATGAATAAAAGGATGGATGGATGGATAATGAAAGGATGGATGAAAGGATGAATAAAAGGATGAATAAAAGGATGAATGAAAGGATGGATGAAAGGATGGATGAAAGGATGAATGAAAGGATGGATGAAAGGATGCATGAAAGGATGAATGAAAGGATGGATAAAAGGATGGATGAAAGGATGGTGGGATGTCTTAGTCTTTCTTTTCTTGAAGAATTCTTGGTTCTGTGATTGTTTTTTACCCTATTTAGAGATTTTTTGGTTTATTAAAAATATATTTTTTAAATTTGGGGGCTATTTGATGAATTCCAGAGGCCCTGTTTTTGCAGTGCCAGTCAGTGGAGCACAGACAAGAACATTTTTACACAAATTGGATTTTCTTAGTAAATTAAAGTAAGTTTTTGGTCTTTTAACTTCACTTTTGGGAGATTCTGATTAAACAGAGTTTCTTGCTGACTCAGCTGGAACTGGAATTGTCAGAGCAGATCCTCACAGATTTGATGAAATCAGACGTCTGGTGGGCATCGATCTCCCATGATGCTTCACGATGAACATCTCCGTGGTCAAAAGACCATTTGTGGTGATGGGAATGATGAGGAGTCGTCCGCTCACTCTGGTACGGGGGGAGAACTACCAACCGTCTTTTACTGTAGCACACTTGTGTTAACAAGTTGCCAATCAGCACAAAAGACGGCAAATCCCACGAGTCCATTTCCTTTTCCATGGGGGGGTAATCAGGACAGGCAGCCTTTCAGATCTCCTCTCATTAACTAAGCGGATCCGAGCTCGCAGTCTCCGAGCGGGAGTTTTCGCCGGGGTGGCAGAAACTGAATAAATGAGCAAATTATAACTGCACATTCAGTCCTTTGAGGACTTGAGCAGTTAGTGGAAGAGTGCTGCCGAAGAAGGTTAGAGATGCCTGTGGGGGTGGAGGCTCCATTATGGGGTTCAGATTTCAGGATCCTGTAAGGAAACTATTTCATTTAGGTTGAAAAGTCTAAACAGTTTGTGTGATTTTCTTCTTTTGACAGATCCCTCAGTTGGACAACAGTTTGAAACATGTTTGCTGTGAGTGAAAGCAAGAACCAATAAAGTTTTGTGAGTTTTGTGCGACGCTGATGCTGCAGCTCCAGCAGAGGTTCACCGGCTGCATCGTTTGGAGAAGAAACGTGGAGTGCAGATTTCTTCAGCCACCCGTGAAGATGCTTGGAGCTTTTCAGACAAACATCTGACATGTGGAGCCAGAACGCAAACAGCTGATCCATCCAGTCAATCACCAGGAAAAGCTTGAACCATCGAGGCCTGAGGAGTCTGCGTCCTGAGAGGAGATGCAGGGTCAGCCCACGTCTCGTCGCATGCAGGAGAAAGTTCCCGTCAGGGCTTTCAGTTTCCCATGAACTGGGCGTTCTCCATTGTCTCCTGGATGAAGGCCTGCAATAACAGAAAAATGAAAGAATGGGATTAAAGATGGATTATCACTAAAATCAGCAAAGCAGCTGCCTTTGCATAAACCGATTGGACGCTCTTCAGACAACCGATTTGCAGATTACATCTGGCCGTTGATGTGGTGGAGTCTTGTGCGGTTGCTCTTCAAAGAAGGACATGGAAGGTGTGGATGAGCTGGAGCACCCTCTTCTGGGAGAAACACCTGACAACAGCTGGGCCTCTGTGCCCGGGTTGGGGACCGGACCAGGACAGGACCCCGTGGGCCGGATCAAAAGCCTCCTGGTGAAGTGTGAAGAGGACAAGGCCTACCCTCCGTTAGCGTGGAAGAGCTTCTGTGGACATCCTGCAGAGCTCCAGGAGCAGCAGCTGCTGGACCCGTGCTCCTTACCTCGCACCCTGGAGTCCTTCTACCCCGCAGCCTCCATCTGGGGCAGCGCCAACCCCGTGCTCAGCAAAGACTACTTGGAGACCACCTTCGTGGACGTCCGGCCTGACTCCACCCTGGAGAGGAAGCTTTTGGCCGAGACGCAGGACTTCCACAGCGTGGCCTACAGCATGGATGACGAGGACAACCTCCTTCCTGACTCTGACGTAAGTCCTTCTGCTCACATGAAACTGAAACTCCTACAGGCTGAGCGGCCCAGCTCCTGAAGTCCTGGATCTGAATCGGGGTAGCTGGAAAACAGGTGGAGAATCCCACCTTCAAAAGTTTGTTTTTTTGCTAAACGTAGCCCGATCCTCACAAAATTTCACACACACACACCCCCAGGCTAAGTCTACAACCACAAATAAAGTTTTGTTGACCTTTGACCTCGAGAACAGGCTGTCATCTTAAATTTCCTTTTAAAAAATCCCCTTAAGTACCTTCTATAAACTTAAGCTCCTCCCAGGGATTTCAGTCTATCGCCTCTCAGCTCCTCGAGCTCCATTGGGAAGCTGCTTCGGAAAAATGTTGGTCTTAAAGTTTGTAGATGTTAAATGGCATAAGCGCAGCAAGTTCGCTAAAGAGGCGTTCCCCTGTTGGTCATATTTTTTACTGGAATATTGTGAAAGTGTTATACGTGAATCACAGATTAGGAATGTGGGCGAGGTTAACAAAATACTCTGTTGCCAAGGAAGCGCCTGCAGGCCGGGCAGCGTCACTCGAGCTTTCATTTGTGTTGTGACTTATAACACAATAAGGATCGTGATCTGGGCTTAGACCATCGTAAAACAGATTGAGCAACTGAATCTGGTGATGATCAGGACAGAGGTCTGTTTCCTGGTCCAGATCAGAGCTGTTGACAGGAAGTGAACATCAGCAACATCAACCAATGGAGCAATCTCAAATAATCTCAGAAACTGCAAACATCAATAAGGTGCTGCTTCACAAAGAAACAAATACTGTCTGTTCATCTTGATGTGTTTGAAGCATGTCTGTAAATGTTGTGGAACTTTTCTGGAGAAAAAGTGTGAAGGTGTTGGAGCTCTCTGAAAATCCGTCCTTCACATCCTCAGCGCTCATCCTAAAATTGGCATATGAGCAATTCTGTCTACAGCAGGCAGTAACTGGAGGCTTACTGTCAGGTTATGTAAAGTTGTTCTGCCGCAGAGGAGGAAATAACACTCCTGCAGTCTGGAAGAGGGGCTATTTTCTGCTCTACCCAGACGGAAAAAGAAGAAAGACTCTGACATGTCCTCCACGTGTCGCAAACTTTTGGTTGTTTGGGAAATGTAAAGTCAGGTCAAAGTGAAACCTGCAGTGATCCATGGTAAGGGAGGTTTACATACCTGTGTGGGTGATGTGGGTTTTTGGATTGTCCGGGCCCGTGGAGGCTCGTAGAGAGGTACTGCTGCATCTTAAAACTACGTTCACACTGCCAAACGGCTGTGAAACTTGGATTTGGTAGTAAGGAATGGATGACATACCCATTGATTCAAGGAAATGGCAACCGTTTGGAAATTGATCATGAAGCAGACATTACTTATTGCGGTTTGTTCCCGGCAACTTGCACCGATGCTTGTCCCGATGTTGATGTCCTTCAGGGAAAAACACAAATTAGAGAATGTTGTGTTCATGTGGTGTAATAATAATTGAATTAATTCATATTAATTTTCTGCACCTAAATAAAGGTCAGTGTTTCTATAGAGCACCATCTATGGGGAGACACCTGAAAAACGGGGAAAATAAAAGTGGGATTATTAATATCAATATTTTGCCGTTTGGTGGGACAGATTAAAAAGTGCTGCATGTGGCCCCAGGCCGCAGTTTGCCCACTAATGCTCTAGTTGTTAGTAATGTGCGAGTACTGACCCTTTAATAACAGTGCAAATGCTGCATGCACGGGGTGTGCACGTGATACATAAGTGCCCGTAGGATGTCCACACATACTAGACTCTGAATGTGCATTTTCCTCATTTTTAACAGTACCGCCTTTAGGATCTAGTGAGAAGATGAACACACAGTAAATCCACAGGAGTGGGTCAGTTTGCTCCACACAGACAAGAGAGGAGTAAATGAGAAAAGGTCTCCGTGGGAATCGAACCTCACAGCTTCTCCTCCTTCGTGTCCCTTCAGATCCTGAGCTGAAGGACTGAATCTCATTTGCTGAACATTATTCTGCCATGAGCTCCAACTGTGGAGCAGATCAATTATGCACAAAGAGGGATGATCACAGAATTTCCTCACATGATTAACTTTTTATTTGAGCGCAGCGTTTGTCTGCAGATTGATTACCCGCCTACTTATCGCCATGAAAACCACACGCCTGTTTGCTGAGTATTATTGGAAGTAATCTTGTTAGATACAGCGCGTGCTCTGCTCCTTATGAGAACGCTGACAGAACAGAAAATTAAACAAAAACTTTGAATAATAAAAGAAAAGAAATTAAAAACTTACAGGAGCAATGAAGTAAGTTGGTTTTAATACACTTTTAAATTTGCACCTAAAATACAAACATGTGCACTAAAGAATTATTGTTTTTGTGCCTCAAACCACTAAAACCAAAGAAAAATGATTAAAATGCAGAAAATATTCATCAGATTTAAGCTTTATTTAAGCATTCTTTGGCGCATAACAGGACACTGATGAATTTCTGCTTTGTGTCTCTTTTAAAAATCCCAGTAAATATAAACTGAATTTATAGAGTATTTGGATTAACTGAAGCAGAAAGAACTTTAGGGAGGAAAAATCTGTAAATGACAAAGATTAAAATAGGAATATTAAATAAAACACAGGAGTTTCCACACTTTATCCTTTAACTGAATTGAAAAGGATAAATTTGAAGAAAGAACCAAAAATAAAATTAAGCCTTTAGTCGCAAGAAAACATTTGAGACATTTAAAAAAATAATAAATGTGAAAAGTTCTTTGTGGGAAAAAAATGATGAGTGAATAAAAAGGAACAAGTCATCTAGAAGCATAATAAAGGCGAGAGAGGGAGGAGGCGTGAGATGCTGTGAGTATCGCGAGAGTCGACGAGACGTGTGTGGTGAGTCAACTTGGCGGCGCGAAAAGCG
>BSAI01000072.1:2860977-2972446 GCA_036245035.1 Adrianichthys oophorus | reverse complement strand
TTCCCTCCCAAAGAGGTGACGTTCCATGTCCCAAAAGCCAAGTTCCAACAGAATACAGTAATCATAAAATTAGTCTTTATGCTGATGACATATTACTTTTTCTAAACAATTCACATTCCATTAGTGAAACAACAACAATTAATGAATTTTCCTCTATCTCAGACTACTCAATTAACTGGAACAAATCAGTTTTATTGTCACTGAATGGTAATGCCGAGCAAACGACCTCTATCCCAGTCAAATCAGGCAATATCAAATATCTAGGTATTTATTTCTCCCCGAAACTATCAGAACTGGTGCAACTAAACTACACCCCATTACTGAAAAGTATACAGGATGATCTAACCCGCTGGGTCAACCTGCCTCTGTCACTCATGGGTAAGATAGCCACAGTAAAAATGAACATTTTACCCAAAGTTAATTATCTCTTCTCAATGATCCCCACACAACCACCACTAAAATGGTTCAAAACATTAGAAACTCTGCCATATCCAGCTTCTTATGGAACAATAAACCTGCAAGAATTAGTCTAAAAACTTTAAAATCTAGAAAAAGCTGTGGAGGCTTAGAATTACCTAACTTCCATAACTACTTTCTTGCCAACAGACTGCAGTACCTCTTAAGATGGATAAAAAACAATCCAGAAACCAACCCATGGATGGATCTGGAACAGGCATTTTGTGGAAAGATCAACTTGTCAGATCTACCATTTATAAGCCCAACAATAAAAAAACATGACTGCTACCAGAGTAGTAATATAAGTACTACTTTAACAGCCTGGTGGGATTTTCTTAAAATGTCAAACTCTTCACTACTACCATGCAAAATGACACCCATCTGGAACAACCCAGACATCCTGATAAATAGAAAAATGTTGCACTTCCCTGCTTGGCAAGCAGGGGGCGTAAGACTACTCGAGCACTAAATTACAGACGGAAGATTCATAACACACCAAGAACTACAAGAAAAACATGGAATAAATAAATTCTTGGAATATCAGCAACTTAAATCTGTAATTACTAAAACATTTAAATCCAGTGACAATGACTTAAAATTACCAGAACTAGTTACCTCTATGATTAATTTTTCATTGAATAAAACTCTCTCCAAAATATACAAACTCTTATGCAACTTAGATAACGAAGTCTCAATCCCAACAACAAAATGGGATGCAGACTTAGGCAGAAGTACAGACACAAGCTTCTGGTCAGAAATTTGTCTAAATACCTTTAAATTAACCAAAAGTCCAAACCTACAACTAATACAATTCAAAACTCTTCACAGAATTTACTATACTGGACAGAGGATGTTCAAGATGGGTCTCAAAAACTCAGACATTTGTGAGCATTGTGATAGTAATTTACCTGACAATTACATGCATGCTCTGTGGTTCTGTACACCTGTCCAGGCTCTCTGGCAACAGGTATGTGCTGATTTATCAGTCTGGCTTAAGGTTTCAATCACAGCCTCACCTTCACTTTGTGTGCTGGGTGACATGAGTGCCATCGACACAGAGGGAAGTTTAGCATCTATAATCTTCATAACTCTTTGTATAGCAAAAAAGACAATTTTATTAAACTGGAAAAACTAGAAAAATATTAGTGTAAGTCATTACAGGAATCTGCTATTGGATCATATCAGCTTGGAAAAAATGTCAACTAAGAGCTCAAATAACTTAAAAGGAATTCGGGCTCTCTGGTCTCCCATAGCTAACTCCATAACTTAGGGGGCGGGATTCCTGGGTGTCGCCGCGCCTTGACTGTCTGCCGGGGTCTGGGCCTACCTGGTGCCTGGTGGGGGCAGGGGGGCGCTGTTGGTCAGGGGGTCTGGTCCGGCGCCTGGGTGGGGCAAGCGCGGGGGCCGCATGGTCTCCCGGGCCTGGGCGTGGGGCGGTGTGGATGGTGCATTGGGTGGGGGTCTGGCTTGGCTGTGGGGGTGGTCTTTTTGCGTGTGCGGGGGGGGCTTGCGCGGGGCCCTGGCCCTGGGTGGTCTGCCTGCGCTGGATGGGCGGCCCAGCTGCACCTGGGGGCTGGCGTCACTCCTTCTCTGGCCCTGGGACGGGGTGGGGCAACCCTCTTGGGGCCTGCGATTGCTCCAGGTAAAGCCTACCATTGCGGGGTCTGGGGGGAGCCGGCCAGGGGAGGGGATGTCTGTGGGCAAGAGGGGGGGTCCACTACCAGTACGGGACCCTAGGGGCTTCCTCGGGCCCGCTGGTACCTGACCAGGTAGCTACAGGGGCGGTGCTTGGGGGGGAGGGGCTGGGGCTTGCCCTGGGGGCTGGCCCCCTCTGGGCTCCTCTCTCTTTGTGTGGGGTGGGGGGTGTGGGGCCTGGGGGGTTGGCTTTCGGGCGGTGGGGCCTCTGCCCTGGGGAGACTTGGGCCCAATGCTGGGGGGGGGCAGGGGGACGGTTGTTTCATCATCGGGGGTCAGTTTGGTAGCTGTCCCCGACCTTCCCTCCTTCCTCATACGACCACTTATTAAGTTGGAAGGGGGGGCGTGCTTGCGGAATACCTCGAGGGGCCGAGCCACTTGGCAGTGGTCCACCCCTCCCATGGTCTGCGCACAGTTTCGCCCCCTTCTCTTGGTTTTAAATGCACCTTAGACACGTAGGATCCTTGGTGGGGGGTGCTAGGACATCACTGCCAGCAAGCAGGAGATGTCCTCTCGGTGCTCTACCCTCCAATTTTAACTGCACCGTAGACATTTAGGGCTCCTTGGTGAGAGGGCGATTGGACATCCCTGTAAGCAATCAGGAGATGTCCTCAGTGCCGTGCTTGCCAATTTTAACTGCACCCTTTATTACACACACCCTTCAACCACAAGAAACACACCTCAACATACACACACAAACACATTACACAAGGAAGGTGGGACTACTGATCTTCTGTCCCCTACCCCATCCCTGGTGGAGGGAACAGGGCCTTCAGCAGCCGTGGCCTTGTCTCCTGGGGGTCGGCCACCTGGGCCCGGCGGCCCCCTCCCCGCACGGGGAGAGGGATCCCTTTGTCCTCTGGCAAGTCCATGAGCGGGGGATCATATTCCATCTGAGCCTGGAGGGTGTCTGTGTCCTTGTGGTGCGGGTTCTGGCCCTTACCCTCGGGTGCCGAGCCCCTTCCGGGTCACAACATTAGGAGAGCCTGGTCAGGCAATGTACACCTTCGGGGAACCCCACTTCTCTTGGTCATCCCTTTTCTAGATGGGGGTAGCTAACCCCCATCGTGCTCTCTTCTGGATCTCCGCAGCTGCCTGGAGCTTTGGAGCGGGTCTCCCATGGGGGGCCCCTGCTCGTACCCGGGGCTGGGGTGGGGGGATGCTCAGAGCTCTTGGGTGGTGGTGGGCGGCTTGTCTGGGGTGGTGGGGCTCTCGGGGGTGGGACCCCGCGCTGGGCCACCTGGCGCGGTGGGAAGGCTGCTCTCCCGACTGGGCTGGGCCTTGCGCTCTGCGCTTCCGTACCTCACTGCGCTCGGGTGTTGGGGGCCCGTGTGGCGGGCCCTGGTCTGGGTGCTTGGCCGGGCTGCCTGGCGGGTGGATCTCCTCCATTGACCCCACAGTATGGGTGCGGGGGCGGGCCCTGGTCGGCGCTGCCGCCTCGGCGGGTGTCTTGGTGTGGGGATGGCTGGGGGTTCTCCCTCCTTTTTTGTGCATTCCATCATCCACTTCAGCTTAACATAACATTCACCTGAGCACAGGCGTCGGCTCACCTTTACACCTTCAAATAGTGTGCATGACAGAATGTAATGCTTTACATGTGTTGGTTGGTATGCACAAGTGTGCATGTGAACTGGATGTGGACAAGTTTGTGAACACTCTTGGAGCAGGTATGTAACAGCTGAGTGTGTGGACAGGCCGCGCCCATTTTAGACCAACACTCACTATTGCAATGGGTATAAACTCCAGCATTTTGTTGCCTGTAGATCAACAAATCTACCTTCCCTTCCCTGTAGTCCTTCTCTAACTTCTATAATCCACCATCTCTCTTTCCCCCCCTCCACCCCCCAACTCTCTCCTTTCCCCCCTTTCCTTTTCCATCTGGTCCAACAAAAAAGACACACAAAAAAAAAATCAATATTAATAAAGTTTGGTTTAAATTACAAAAGGGGCTTATACCAACATACATTTTGTGTTCGCTATGATTTTTAACCCCCGATTGTAAGAGTAAAATCTGTCTAATACAAGAGGCTCTCAGCTCATATCTGTTTGCTCAGCTGTTGGACAGGACAAGTTAGAGAAAAAAAAAATAGAAGCATAATAAAAGCATCAAATAAAATGATAAAAAGTGTTAGTAAGAGGGACTTACTAGAATCAAAAATATATTTAAACATATGTAAAACAAAAACTTATATTATAAAAGATATCTAAATGTAGAGTAAAGACTATGTTTTTTATTCAAATCTATTTAAACTGCACAAAAAAAGACCAGACTATTAAAAAGACTTGATGTTTTATGTGTGAAATAATGCAGAATTTCTTTCTTCACAGCCTCCTGTGCAGACTGTATTCTTTATCTTCATGGTTTGTTCAAATGTTTTTTTTTTTTTTTTTTTTTTGTCTGACCCTGTAAGCGGACATTGGGAGCGGTGGGCGTCCTTTTTGAAGTGTCTTTGAGCTGAAGAACCTGCAGCAGATCAGAAAGCAGAGATGCGCGTTCTCCTGAGGCTTCACGTGCTTCTGCAGTTACATCATGTCGCCAAGCTTTTATAGAAAAATTAAATCAGTCTCCAGAAACTGATTTCCACAGATTGCATTTTCTCAGCCGCCTTTAGGGTCTCCTTTACATTTTCTTTAACTATTTTCATGAGGAAAAAGCTGTGGGCGAGTGAAGCTTTTTACTCCTGTGAAGCTCAGTTCAGGTTTTTGCTGCGCAAACGGACGTCAGAGTGGATGTGGAGGAACTTTAACAAACAAGGGTTTGTGTGTTTAGAGCAGGGAACCTTTTAGTCCAGTCTCATACTCACTAAAACCCAGCGAGAGCCTTAAAGCCAACATTTAAAAATACACTTTTTACATAGTTTTAACCAATTAAAAAGTTCCTTTTTGGAATGTAGTCTTTAAATTTGCAGCAACACATCCAAGTTTCTCTCAAGATAAAGTACACGCTGTGTCAAGTAAGATTCTCATGTTGCAGGAGATTTACTTTAGGGACCTTGCATCCTCTTTCCTTTTTTACTTTTAAAAAATAAACATGAAAATGTTAGAGAAGAACACAATTTTTTATATCTATAGAGCCTACATGTAAACGCAGTAATGTACTTTAAGAACTAGACACTTTTGTGCAGCATAGATTATGCGCTTAATTTAACTAACTCGATATTTATTCAAGTTGTAGCATTTTTCTTGAAATCCAAAGAGCCACAACGGAGAGATGAAGGAGCCGGAAGTGGTTCCGGAGCCTCGGGTTGCAGACCCCTGAATCAGAGGGAAAAATGTGTTTGAGAGACTGAAAGTGATCTGTGTTTGAATCCCAGGACTCCTCCTTTGATGACTTCAGTGACACAGACAGCGAGAGCAACTTCCCTCTGATGATCCCTCAGGACTACCTGGGCCTGGCCTTCTTCTCCATGCTCTGCTGCTTCTGGCCTCTAGGCATCGCTGCCTTCTACCTTTCACAGAAGGTAGACACACACACACACACACACATTTGAAAGACAGTAAAACAAACCACATCAGTGGAATTATTTTTTTAAATGAAGAGAGAAAAACTTGACCTTTATCACGCCGTGTCTGTACATTAAGTTTCATATTTTACAAACTTCAACCATTTCTGCGTTTTTAAAGTCCCACTCCAACTATATATTTTTCTATTGTAAATTCGTTCCCAGTGGTCTTTTAATTTTGATGATGCTGTTTTTGGCAAAAATCAAAAAACCTGTGTCGTTTTGAAGCAGGAGCTCATTAGAGCTCGAAAGCAATTGGAAATTCACCTTTGGGTTGTAGGCGGGACTGTTGGGGTGGAAGTTAGCCTCTGCTTATTTCCCATCAACCCTTGTTTACACTCTCTCCCGTTAGCTTATAACATTTCACAAGCCCAAGCTAATATTCGAATACCAAAAAAAAAAAGGCAAGCAATATCAGAAGCCATACTATTTGATCCAACATGATTTGAGTAAAGAAATACTCAGAAACCCAGCTTTATTTTCAAGTTCTTTTATATGTGTCCCCCAATATGGTAAAAATTCTACAAGAACATGTTAAAAAATGTCAAAACCACCATTTTGATTGGAGTGTGTCTTTCAGAGTTTAGCATATCAACATTGATGCTGAAAAGGAAAAACTCCCAAATTAACAACAAGGAGATTCAAAGAGAAAGACAAAGAACGTTTCACAAGGCAAAAATGCACCAGTTATTACTTTTTATGCTGGTGTAGTGGTTAGCACTCTTGCCTCACATTAAGAGTTTGAATCCCAGCTGGGATCTTTTTGTGTGGAGTTTACATATTCTCCTCATTCATGTGTGGGTTTTCTCCAGCTTCCTCCCAGAGCCGTTGTCTGTCTCTTTGTGGCCTTGCAATGGACTGGAGAACCTCAGCATCTTCATCTCTGCTTCCTCCAGCTCTGCTTCTTCTCTTTTTCTCAGTGGCCAAACAACATGGCCTTTTAAATGTATTCAGGAACCAAAAAACGTTAAGGGCTTCTGCTGTAAAACTGAAGGCAAAACACAGAAAGACAGGATGATTGCTGTGGCTCCCCCTAAAGGCAGCAGCTGAAAGGAACACAAGGTTTTAAAAAAAAATTCAAACACCAGCAGCTGCCTGCTTTCCTCACCTGCAGTATCTACTGGTAGTTTTCCTCAACGATTTAGATTAGCTTTTTTAGCATCAATAGTAAATCATAACTTAATAATTGGTGTCTGAAAATGCCAAAAAGCCCTAATTGTTTGGAAAATGTGAAGTTTAGAAAAAGCAGTTCAAAAGAATGGAGTTTTTTCTAAGTTTGTATGAGTTTAACTGAGAAAACCAGCTACTCACCTGTAAATTCTTCTGGAAATTTTGAAAAAGTTACTCCAAAGTAGTTGATTGTAAGAATTGGATTGTTAGGATTGTAAGCTCATCTTTTTGTGACTTTAATGTTTGTCATTTTGAATGAAGAAGCTGAGAAGTTTTTAAAATGTTTTTGGCTGTAAAGGATCACAAAATAATTGATCAAAATCCAATGTTGATTGAAAGAATTTCTCGTGTTCAGCTTGAAAATGAATTCTGGGATTTTGTTGTTTAAAAAAAATTCAGAATCCATTTTTTAACATGTAATTGTGCACTGATATAAAAAATGTCTTGCATTTTAGCCACATAAGAAAGGTTACCTGAAAAACATAATTATAAATTAAAAATCCATATTTTCATAATAATATCTCATTCTTTTCCCGCTCATTATCAGAACTGCTCTCACTTGATGCATGTCAGCGGAACTTTACGCAACATTTTAAGGTTTTGAAGTTAAAAGTGCACAAAAAAAATACATACAAATGAAGGTTTTGTTAACAATAAAAAGAGTCTTTACATTCAGAGGGGAAAACTTCCTGAACACCTCTATCATGACTCGACACAGGCAGAAAAAAATAATCAATGAACACATTTGTAAAGATACCCAGCAGCCATCTGAAAGGCCTTTGGATTAGATCAATGGCCTTCGTTAAGACCTAATTAAAGTCATAACGAGAAAAACTCAAGGTGATAGATTTCCAATATCCTGAAGAGCCGCCCAGGCAGAGGTCAGGTTGAAAGGCAGTGGCCTGCTTCCGAGATAAAGCAGAATACAGGCTTAGTGAGTGGGCAGTCTACGTGGAGGAGAACAGCATAAGCCAGAGACAACACTGGATGATGACAAATGCTTCTCTCCTGATTTTTAAGCCACTAATCTTACTATCTTCTCTCCAGACCAACAAGGCATCGGCTCAGGGGGATTTTCAGGGGGCCAACGCAGCCTCCCGCCAGGCTCTGTGGCTCTCCGTGCTCTCCATCGTGTTTGGAATCATCACCTACATCTGTGCCATCGCTGCGTTGATTTCCTACCTGTCTGGGAAGCCTCCATAAGAGCCCGCTTTGCGCTCAATGACAGCCCCGTCACGACTTTCATGAGTTTCAGCACCTGCCAGCACGCCACGTGGATGATCACAGTCTTTGGCTTTGACATGTTTCCGACAGATTGCACTCAGACAGCTCCATCCCCATCACTTCACGTAGAAGCTTCAGTCCGTGTCGTTGGTCCCATTTTAGCCAAAACTGAAGTTCAATAATAATAATTAAAAAAAGCTTCCTGAGCAGAGAGGATGACTGTGACGGAGAGGCGAAGGGACAGCAAGGGGGAGGAGGATGTTCCTGGGAGATGGAGTCTGCACATTTTTATGAGGGTCACAGCAAGGACGTGGCAGCGGGTGGATCCCGCGGGACCTGGCTGTCAGGCCACCTGAGCCAACACTGTCACTGTGCAGGAGAAGATGGGGAGGATGAACTTCTCCTTTAGTCAACTCCCGAAGGCTCATCCCAGTTTAAAGTCACTGCACCACTTATTGTTGACCTGCAGGAAAAAACTGCCTCCACCGTATTGGCCAAGTTACATCCTTAAATAAATGCTCTTAAGAATAACTAGAGTGCCATTTTTCAATGAAATTTAACGAAAAAAGTAGAAATTGAGAAAAGATTGGACAGGAGAAAAGTGCCAAAAAGTGAAGATGAACTCTGACAGTAAGCTGTGAGCTGAGATTCATCGGTTTCCTCCTCCAGAGGCATGCAGCTGTGTCACACGTGACTCAGCGGCATGTCTCTGTGCAGACCTGCTTCCAGCTTCGCTCTCATCCGTCATCTGCCCCTAAATTCCTGCAGGAGCAGCTCAGATGACAGCGAAGCCACTGGCTGCTTTGATTCCACCTGAAATGTGCCATAGACTGAAGCCCTTCGGACAACTCCAGCAAATATACAGGACCTGCTGGCAGAAGTAAGAGCCTACCTTTTGTATTTAGCTGTACAGTTTTATAGAGTCCACGCTTGGTCGCATAACCCCACAGAACTGTATTGACTGAGAACTCTGTCACAATACACCTGTGGTATCTGTGTGTAGATCCCACCTCCTGACCACCTTGACTATATGGAGGGTGAAAAGTGACAACATTGGATCAATTAAATGTATAAAAACCAAGGTCCAAATAAGCCTGAGTCAACATTTGTATGGCAACCACTCTGACCAATAAGCAGTCAGCTTGCTGGAAATCCACCCCTCAACCACTTGAAAACAAGATGCACAAATCCTGTCAAACATTTTAAACGCTGGAGGTGGGGGCTAGTGGCTCCACCTACTTTTAATTGAGGCATCCGATTGGTACGTTAATAAATATTTTCAACTACAGAAAAATATAAAAACTTGAGGATTATCAATTTTATTATTCTCCAAAAGAATTTAAAAAATCTGGACATGAAAGTTTCTTTGAAGTATACATTGGAAACCAAAGCGATGTTATAAGCCCCTCCCACTAACTTTGACAGTAAATGACTGGACCAACCAAAAGAGGACTAATTCAAATCTGTCTATGATGTCACTACCCTGACCCCTAAATGGGGTGTTTTCACATTTTGTCACTTTTGACCCTCTGTAGCACTGAGGACACGCCCACAGCGTTCTCAGTACTGCAGACCTGACGCGTTCAGAAGAACTTCACATTCGGATCATTGTCCTCTGTGTGATAACCTCTGCTCAGAACTGTGAAACTGCAACAAAGAACCCAATCAGATGAGAAAATAAGGTTTACGGAGACGTGTTCACCTATTTCCAGGCTCCATTCCTTTTGTTACATGTGGATATTAAAGTGAAATATGAAATAAACCACATTGAAAACTCCAGTTGGACTCTTGTTCTGTCCAAACTAAACCAGAAAACAGTGTGGATGAAGCATTTATTACATCATGATTTGTACAAAAAGACAGAAAAAAAGGGGAGACTGTGTCTTCATCAGAGGGATTTGGAGTAACGCCGCCTCACAGAGTCTCTGTAGAACTGGAAGAGCTTCTCTGAGGCTCTCTGGCTGACAGCTACACACTGCTGCAACTGCAACAAGCAGAAGAGAAACGTCAGAGGATTCAAGCTCCTGCAGAAACGAGAGCTCAGAGGAAGAGGATGGAAAAACGACAGGACAGACCTCATGAACAGAAAAGGACCCCTTGGTGGATGACATCATTACTTTACGCTCTTTGTCGATGGCAAAAGTCATCAAAGCTCGACTTTCCTTTGAAAAGAAAATAACAACTTTGCCAAACTTTTCATGCTAAAACAAACATCAGATCCTAAAAGCAGAAAAAGAAAGTGGAAATTGAAACTATGAGGCAAATACAGATAGACTCCCACTCCGATCATATTCAGATTTATTTTCAAATCGTTCCCAGTGGTCTTTTAATTATGATGCTGCCGTTTTAGACAAAATCTAAAACGTGTGTAGAATTTAGCTTTATATTTAATTGATCAAATTAATAAATAAAAGTATATTTTTTTAAACATTTCCAATAACGTTAACATACCGTGGGGTAACATCTTTCTATTTGGTGACACTGACTGATGTAAAAAAATTGTCTGGTCACCCTAAAATTTTACATTTTGCTTAAAACCTTTGCGACCACCACACGGCGTGCCTCCTGATCACCAATGCCAGCACGCGGCAACCTGCCGTATTTTCTGATAAATTTGCTTCTTTGGGATATGTGACAGTAGTCAGTAGTCTAAGTTAAAACAACATTTTCTGATTTTGTTTCCACAATCAAAGAACACTGAGGATTTTCAAATGCACAGGTTAACGTCATTATCATGGTCAACCTTCTCCTGAGCTGAGGTGGGATCGGTGATGATCTTTCCGTCTGTGCTGATGGCGCAGGTCACACCACAGAAGAGGCAGCTCATCGGCAGACCTGCATCCATGAGGGCCATGCAGGCGGCATTCAGACAACTGGACAGGAGCTGCGCGGCAGGTAAGGAAGACGACTGGACAAGGGTTAGGACACACCCCCCATAAGGGTTCAGAGGTCAGGTTAGGTGAAGGATACAGAGCCGTCGTCATGCAGCACCTGGAGGACCAGCGTGAGCGAAGACCGAGGGTGGAGAGTGAGCAGCAACGCCGCCTCACAAGTTTCACGCAGACACTGTTCCTGCGAGCGCTCCCTCACACCTGGAAAACAGGAGAATGATGGGATATGAGATCAAACCTGACAGGGAATCTACTGGCTCACTGGCTCCACCTTGTGGCGGAATGCTGTAAATCGTCTGCACAAAAGACTGTCTTCAACATTATTCCCATTTTAAAATCGCTGCATTGGCTCCCTGTGCGTTCGACAAGAACATAAAGTATAACAGTAATGTTAGAACCTGACTTTCCCAAGAAAAGCAGCAGAACTTACTCGGCAGTCCGACTTTGGGCAGAACCAAAACCTCCAGCGTTGCTCGGTCATAGATCTCCTTACTGACCTTGACTTCAGCAGGTCCATAAACTCCAGCCATCACACTCGTGTCCCCTCCAGAGACAAAAAAACAACAAAGATCAAGCAAAGTTCAATAAAAATTCAGGAAAAAACAGAAAATATGATAAAAATTCAGGAAAAACCAGAAAATATGATGGGATTTGGAGGGAAACCAAAAAAGACTGTTTCATCTGCAGAGTTAGTGTCAGTGATCTGACCTGCTGAATCCATATCAACAATTTTTCAACTTTCTTTAATCCTGATTTGGTTTAACTCTTAGTTAATCACATTTGCTGTTTACAATGACATAGAAATGATGCAGACTAGCAAATAAAATAGCTTTAGCATAGTAATATATAATATTAATAAAGTTTTCAGTCAAACTGTAACATGAAGGTTTCAAAAAAGTATCATAGCTTTAAAATATTTAGGCTTAAAACAAACCTGACAAGAGTTATGACTCATAATTAACATGAAACTTCAAATGTAAATGTAAGAAAATTAACTTTTGTCTATTTTGATTTTACGACACAAAAGACCCCATAACTGTGCTGATGAACCTTCTTTTCATTTCTTTTAAACCTGCTCTATCCCTTTTGGGGTCTCAGGATTGCTGGATCCTATCCCAGCCACAGTTAGGTGAAGGTGGTGGTTAGATGAGTCACCAGTCCATTGCAGGACTTTGTTTAAGTAGATAGAAACTGCTTTGCACAGTGACCCAAAAAGCTGCTGGAACATTGTAAATCCTTTAGCAGAGGTTTGTCTGGTTTTTAAATACATTTTCTTATTGTTTTGATCTAATTTTTGCCTTGTTTTTAGATTTATATATATATATATTTTTGTCTATAAACTTTGATCTTTGTAATAAGACATAAAAACAGTGTGATCTTAATTTTTGTGGGTTAGGGAATTAAAATAGTGAAAAATATATGTAAAAACAGAAGCTGGGGTTGTACTCAAATAAATGATATCAAGCGTTAAAAAAAACCAAAAACGGTTTTACAGGCAAAGTATTAAAACAATTTGTAAAATTGATTTCAATGCTCTGAAAGACCCCAGACTATCTGATGCAGGTGATGTACACAGATCGTAACTTGGCTACAAATATAAAAAAAAAAAAAAAAGAAAAAGGAGGATGAACAATCCAAGAAATAAATATTTAGATGAGGATGAATCCCTGACGAGATCTGATCTGAACACAGAAACTAAAACAGCAGAATCCAACCATCGTTGAAATGTCTTACAGAAAAATGACTGAAATTATTCGGCTTTTGAGCTGAGTTTGAACTAATTATTGTCAAATAGTTTGAATTTCTACTAGTTTATGCGTTGACCAAATTTAACGGAAAAATGACTTTTAAAACACACATTTTTGGGGGGGAAAGTCAACACTTTATAACAGCTATTACCTTGAACAAAAGACGCAGATCCATCCGGCCGAGAAAGTAAACTCTGCTCGCAGCCAAACTCTCTGAGGGAAACGTTTAAAGGATCAGAAATCTCCATCACGCTGCTAACGACTTACGGCAATGAGTCGCTCGATGATGACGTCACCTGGTTGGGACCGTCACTGGCTGCCTTTTTTTTTTTTTTGAACAAAATGCAGCGCAAACGAAGAATCACACAAGACATTCAACGTTATGAGCTACATTTGAGAATTACAAGAGAAGCTTAAACTTACCAGGAGGTTACAACAGAAAGGAAGAGAAAGAAAGTTATAAATAAAATACAATGAAGATACCAGCCAGGCTTCAACTGTCCCAAAAGCTTTTTTATTGGCACAGGATTCAATATTAACATAGAAAATATCTTTGTGAAAAACACAAAACACTGCTTTTTTTCTTAGCATATATAGATTTATGAATATATTTCTTCATTATTAACATTTTCTTGTACAAAATAACCAAAAACATGTTCATAAAATAACTTATTTGAACATAAGTGTGTCTTGGTATTGCATGTGAATGTACAATACCAGAAAACATTAGGCACAGTTCCTGAGTAAGGATGGCTAAAAGAACAGTTAAAAATCAATATATTTTTAAAACTTAAGAAAAAAAAACACAATAGAAGATAACGCGGGGTTTAGTGATATTCTCATTTTGAAACAGTGAACAAAAGTTTTTGCTATTTTTACCTTTTGACAGACTCGGACTTCTCAATACATGTTCAAGTTTTATTAAGCGAAGCAGAAGGGATGACTGAGCTTCTTGCTTTTTCATCACTAGATGTCATCAAAACTCAGTGTTTAAAATGTTTTACTCCACATTTGAAGATCTAAATTTAATTCAAAATACAATTTCATTTGTGAGGATTAGCTTTGTTGATAAATGTACAAACAGGTTCATTAGAACCTATTTAGATAACTTCAGTCTCTGTATGTCAATACAGATGGCCTTACATGAGACAGTCAGTGGAATACAAACCTTTTATGACCATAATAATACATTAATAATATAATCAAAATTTATGTTCAGTTAGATATAGATTATATCCAGTAGATTATATTTGTGCTTCCCCCCTGATGATTGTAAAGTGTTCTGTCAGGCAGATGGAAAAAGTACGGCCCATGTTTTTGTGGTTTTTCTCACAGAAAAATGTTGCTTTATCTACACATAGGATATTGTTTCTTTGATGATCCGATCTTCAATTATTCAGTGAAACATAAATAATAAATCTAATTATATTAGCAAAATACAATATACACTGCAGAAAATGGTCATGTTAAAAAAAAGAAAATGTAATTTTTTCTACATGTGAAGTTGGAGTCGAATGGAGATTTAATGAGAAATATTTCATTTCTTTTTTCATCAAACTTTCAGTTTACAATGTTTAGCCAAAAGTCTGGTATGTTAAGAGTAAAGTAAAATGTGAAGATGTCAAATATAAACATAGTTTGGAAAAATGAAAGACATTTATAGAGAAAAAAAAAGAACAAAGACTAATCTGTTGGATGTAAGCAGTCATTTAGTTTTTCTGTAATAATTCACTAAAAGATGAACAGAAGAAGATAAACACTTGATAATATTTCATAATTTTAAAGAGATCAAACAAAAAATGATTGAAGACAATTCAGAGCAACTCCTCTCATTTGTTACTCAAATATACGGCAGAACAACCAAACTGTAAAAATTAACCTGGAGCTCTATCAGTCGGTGTGTAAAAAGATGCAGAGTAAGCGTTTTCAGTTCTTCTGCAGTCTCCTCTCACTTGGCCTCGGAGCTGGACCATCATCAACAGGATGGTTTCTCTAGGGTTCCTGCATCCGTCTGCTCTTGGTCTGAAAAGATGCGTTTCATAGTAACAACAGTAACTCTGGTAACGCATGACGAGGAGGAAGGCTGTAGTACCTTAATGTAGACGTAGAGGGCAGATGTTGAAAACACCAGGATCAGCAGGACCACAACATGTCTGATGATGAACTCAGGCAGAGAAACTGAAAAGAACAAAACTAAATTATTAAGTCGTTTTATTTAAAAACAAAACTGTTATAATGTTGGACCCCCCCCATCATGAGTTTAAGCATATCAAGTTCATTCCTCATGAAAAACAACCCCAAAGCCTTATTTTGCTCTATTCACGCATTTCTGAATATTCCTCTAATACCCTGTTCTCTCAGCACAGCCCCTCCCAATCCCCAAAAACAAGCAGGTCCTCGCATTTTGATATAGAAAAGTGAGAACAACCCCTTCCAGGAGGGGTCTGCACTGCTGGAATCCAACATGCACTGGGAACAGGTCCGACTTGCTGCCGGCTATGCGGACCATGCTCCTGCTCTGGTCATATAGAGACCGGACAGCCCCGAGTGAGGCTCCCCAGACCCCATATTCCTATGGCACCCTACACAGAACAACACGGGGGATGCTATTGAACGCCTTCTCCAAATCCACAAAACACATATGGACTGGATGAGCGAACTCCCACAAACCCTCCAGCACCTTAAAGAGGGTGTAGAACTGGTCCACTCAGGACGGAAACTGCACAGTTGTTCCTGGATCTGAGGTTCGACTATTCAACAGACTCTCCACTCTAGTACCCTGGCATAGACTTTCCCAGTTGCTAGTTGGAACATACCCTTCGGTCCCCCTTCTTGAAAAAGGGAACCACCACCCCTGTCTGCCAGTCCAGTGGTACATTTGACTGTCACACAATGCTGCAGAGACCTGTCAGCCAAGATGCTCTCTAATGCTGGCTTTTGAGCGTAAGGTTTTGTGAGTTGACGCAGACGTGGTGAACGCAGATGTAATTTCCATGGTGGGTGTAGCTTGCTTGAAAGAATGAGAAATGGGCGGAGTTATTGACAGTCATCAGGGTGTTATTCAGAGCTGTGGTGGAGTTGTTGAAGATGAGCTGGAAGACCCCGCATTGATACAGATGATGAGAGGAGCAAATGATGCTGAAACTGGTACCAAAGATGGCCTGGAACCCCTGATTTCTAGCCTTGGAGACCCCACTGGTGGAAGAGACAGAGATGTTTGGACTTTCCACAAAATCTGTTGGAAAGCAGTGAAAGTGTCAACACAGACTGAGCAGGAGAAGTTCCTTTATTTACGGATGTCACACGGACACTTTGAAAGCTTCTTTTAAAACTTCAGATGTGCTGATTGGATCAATTCAGTTTCAACTCAAAATGAGTCTGAGGGAAAACCTCAATTCATACTAAAAAAGTTTAGTGCTGCAACATTTATTTACAGTTAGCCTTTGAATGTGGCAAAAAAACGAGTGCAGTCAATCGATTAAAAAAATATTTAGATGAATCTCATTTTGACAATTATCCACCCCATAGTTTAATACACAAAAACATCTGTTTACCTGAACACATCACCTCCAGTCTGTCCTGTCTCTTCTTATCCCAATCATAGTAGAAACAGAGATGAGAAAGTGACTTCCAACAGGAGGAAGTGATCCACCATGCATCTCTCAGTGGAGAATTGTTTGTAATCTGTTGGAACACAGCAAAACCACAACCCAGTTGTGAACACACTGCAGTTGCTGCTTCATGGTTCCACGTTATCATGGAATCAGATACAAACACTGGTCTCCACTCTCTACAGTGGAACACTTCCAGGACCCCGGCACAGCGGCTGGTCTTTCCCACCAACCTGAAACGGCCTGGAGCCAAACAGAAAGTGAGGTAAAAATAAGGAAGCCGTTCTGTTAACAGCACTAAAACTAAAGCTTTTCCTCTACCTGAACAGGTGAGGTCAACAGCTTTACCAGAAGAACAGAACTTCTGAGTTGAACTTTTGCAGTCGAGTAAAGCAGATTCATGACCTTTACAGAGGAACTCTCTGCTCCACTCTGGAGCTTCTGTTTCTCCATAGAGCGCCCCCCGGAGGCCGGATGGACCCCCACATTCCAGCTCCCTACAGACCACCTCTGCATCCTGCTGGTCAAAGTCATCTTCACACACTATGGACCACGAGCCGTTAAGCTTCACCTCCAGCCTGCCTGAACACAGATGGGCTCCGTTCACCAGCCGGATGGAGTCTGTGGATCCAGAGAGGATCTGACAGCCTCACTGCACTGCCATCATAGACAACTTTTTTGTTTCTGTCATTAAACCAACATGTCATATTTAGATTCTGTGTTTGAATGAAATGAAGCTTCTTTAAGGAAAAACGTTTGTTTCTTCTAACGACGGTTTTCTCTGTTTTTCTGTTCATTGTGGTTTAACAGGGAGCATTTCCATGTCAGGCAGAAGATGAACAAAGTCATTCTCCTAAGAATGCAGGCCGACTGATGTGGAGCTTCAGCGAAATT
This sequence comes from Adrianichthys oophorus, assembly GCA_036245035.1. Classification (NCBI taxonomy): domain Eukaryota; kingdom Metazoa; phylum Chordata; class Actinopteri; order Beloniformes; family Adrianichthyidae; genus Adrianichthys; species Adrianichthys oophorus. The sequence continues at coordinate 2,955,254 of BSAI01000072.1, read as the reverse complement.
CAGATGTTTTTCCTGATCCAAGTTTTGAACATTTTAGTTTCCAAAACTGTTTATTGTACAGTGTAAAAACATTTGAGATATTTTCCATCATCATCTGCTTCACCTATTTTCCTGCAGTCTTTGCAAAATAGTAAATGTAAACATTTTACTATTTGTGCTTTTTATCAAAATGGAACCAACTTAAATATTTCTGTTTTTATTTAAAGTGACTTCAGTGGCTTCAACACAGCTGACAGTTTGTCAGGATTCTGGTTTTTACCTGAATGGAGTTCAGCACAGAGTCCTGAGGAGAAACCAGAAACACAGAAGCATCAAGAGTCTGACTACATCGATTGTGTACATCGAGGTCTTTGGAAACTAAAATCTTTGATTCAATTTGAACAAAACAGAGGGAAAATAATTTATATTAAGAGGTTGAGAGATCAAATGTTTCACACACATTCATTCACAAATCCTTAGGGCCAAAAAGAACGGATTTGTTTCAAATCACAGGGGTTTGAACTAAGTGAACATTTAACAATGAATTATTTGTAACATTTTATGTGAACCAAGATGTTGATAAAAGTTGTTTTTTTTCCAAGATGACTTTTTCATCATCTTTTTCTGGTCTTCATATATCTACGAAACCCAAAGCACCAACACAGGTCCCTCAGAAGTCATTCTCAGTTGGGTTCAATATGGGGAAGGACTTTAGACTTCACTCTTTAGAATGTGATGAAGCAGCATCACAGCACCTGAACACCAGCCTCAGTTTTTGTTTCCTTCTTTTCCTGTCACCTCCTAGTCCTTTAGTTTATAGTTTGCACCAGACACATGCACACATTCAGGCAAACAAATTATTCACAACATCATAGCCACAATTTTGTTTAATTCTAAGGGTGCACACTTAGTTTTAAATAGATTTCTACTCACCATCTAGGCTTCTTACCACAACATTCAAACCAGAGCATTTGTACACATCATCATATACATAGAAAACAGGAAGTGAGCTCATGTGTCTGAATTGTTAGGTTTCTTTTTTTCTGTCCAAATGATTTTGTTTCATACTCGGTCCTGTATTTCACAAGTTAAAAAATGTTTCATTGTTTCTACTTATTGGATTGTGTATTAATGATTTCCCAGGTTTAAAGACAAGAATTTGTTTCAATAAATGTTTGGTGAATTGGCCAGTGGGAGCGGCTAAGCCTTTATAAGGAGGAAATATCTGGCAGTTTGGAGAGAGAGCAGTCTTGGTTGCAGTGGTGCAACAAGCTCTCTCTGATGTATGACACTGTTATTTTGTTGGGACAATAAAATCTTCTTTACACATCTGCTGACTTGGTCATCAGAACCCAAAATGCTGGAGGTCCAGTGTGAAATCTCCACAGTCAGTCATGATTTGGGGTTGAGTGTCATGCTCTGGTGTTTGTAAACTCTGGCCTGGCTCCCTCCTGATTAGTTGCCATAGAAACAGAGACCCAGGCCGACTTGGATCAATCGCCGCTAACTGGCTATTTCTGGTTTCTACATGGGAACGTCAGAATTGCACTGAATCGACTTCATTTTGTTGGAACTGAAAGCTAGTTATTTCCTATGGGTGATGTCACACTCACACACTCTAGGCCACCTAACTTTTTATCTCTGGGGGTCAGGGTCTGTTTGTAACAGAAAAAATGTGAGCTGCGGGGGAGCCTAAACATGAACATTCATTTTTCAGTTTTCCAGAAAGCTACGCATAACCAAGTCTTAAAAACCCTATATGGGATCTTAACAGAAAAAAACTTTAAATGAATAAAACTATTTGTGAAATAAAATGGCACCAACTATAAAATTAATAAAAATTAAAAAATCTTAGAGAAGAAGTTAGATTTTAGAACACTATGAAACCTTCTCTGGGTTTCTTAAACAAAAAAAACTCCATGGAACATTAACTTCCTGTTGTGCCATGCATAATCTTAACAGGTAAAAGTTCATCTTAGTTTTCAGAATAGACACCAGGAATAAAAATGAGCAGCTGTGCTGTGTCCGTGCTCTCCTCCAGTACATATTTCTTTACATCAAATACATCTTTCTTCTTTGGACACAACTCCAAAACAACATTCAAACATTTCTTGAAAAACTCCATCAGTGAAAGGTTTATTGCTGCTTAAGTTAAGCAAGCCAAAAGGATAACTGGTTCAGCTGAGAGTGGCGTACAAGTGTATTCTGCTGAGCTGACACATTTGGTTTTACACGCCATCATACTTGTCTTTGATACAGAGTTCACAATGTCTGTGCAGATTGTAGATAGGGGTTGGAATAGAATGTCACGTTTTATGCGTGATTTACAATCAATGGGTATTATGGAAAGAAAAATGAGGGGCATAAGACCACAAAACAAAGAGCTGACACCAAGCATCAAGAAAGTCTGGGCGTCCATAACTCCCATGCAATGGCACAAACTGATTTCATTAATGCCACAGAGTATCGAGGCAGTTATTAAGGCAGACATTCCCAACCAAATGTTGAAGACCAACATATTTTCAAAATAGTTTATTTTTATTTCATTTGATGCTGTCATAATCTTTATCTTTTTGCAAAAACTGAGAAGTAAATGGTGGTTTTTCTGAAATGCCGTTTCAATGGGTTTTATGAGCTGGAACCTCAACCTATGTAAAAACAAATTAATATTTGAAAACAAGCAGTTGGCCCTGAATGTATATTCTATGCAAGTTTCTTTTTTATGGAATTATTGAAATGGATACACTTTTGCATGATATTCTAATTCTTTGGAATTGTTCTGTACGCTTAGCTACATGTAGCTACAATTAATTGATAAATATAAAAGCATGCATCAACACTTATCTGTTCATGATGAATAAAAAGCGCATTCTACCTGTTTGATATGCAACAGGAAAGACTTAACTTCACATTAATGCTGTCAAGTTTTGAACTTGGTTTCATAGTTTTGAGGACAATCACTTTTAATTTACTAAACGTTTTCTTTCTCTTAGATCCAGTATCGAAATCTGTTTTGTCCTGATTGATCTGCAAAGTTTCTGCCATCAATTACTTAAATAAATGGAGTTAAAACAGGCATCAGTTGCTTGAATGTTGTGAGAGGCAACAGCAACATAAAGCTGTGCATCATCGGCATAGCTGCAAAAGTTAATGCAATGTTTCCTGTAATTTCGTCAACATGCAGCATGTTTACATAAAGATTCAGTTTCACTGAAACCCCAAGGAAGCAAAGCTCTCTTTAGTGCAGCTTAGAAACCTATTTTGTAAGAAATAAAGATTTTAAAAACAGTGCAAATATAATGGGTAAAGATGGTTTTCGATGGATGGCAGCAGACTCACACGTCGCAGCGTCATCAGGATGTCAGTTGATTCCTGCTCGTCTCTAGACAGTCATCGGATGTTTCACTCTGAAGCTCAGCTTTTAAAAACATCTCAGGAAGAAAAAAGATAAAATTGTTAACCTCAATCAGTTTTATGCAAATTCATTCTATCATTTCAAAATGCGTTTTTTTTCCAAATGTTTTTAGTTTGCATGTTCTTTTCTGTGCAGATTACTGCTGTTCTGAAATTGCTTACTATTTTTGTTTTCAACAAACAGTAATAGTTGCTACTCCAGATGATTCCATGTCCTTCTTTACTAAAAAAATGTTTCCCTAAATATTTTTGTGGCACTTATTTAACTATACAATAATTTGGCACTTTTCAAATCTTAAAAAAAAAAATCAGAAGAAATCAAGGTACAAAGAAAAGAGCAGATCCTCTCTGATTGAGCTCCTATATTTGTTAGCAGCTGGACACACAAACCAATCACACCAGAGAGACAACCTGGCTTCATGCTAATAAATCAAAGGGACTTTTGTATTATTTTGCAATCATTCCAAAACAGTCATTATCAGGGCTCCAGAGTGTGACCAAGGTTAAAACTGAACTTTAATAATAAAATCAAATATTCAACAAACCAAAACAATTAAAAAAAGCAAACAAAATAAAAAATAAAACTGAAATGTTTCAGAAAACAAATGCAATTTCCAGAAATTAATATAAAAATGTTAAAAAATGAAGCAAAAAGAAACTTATTACTTACTATTATGGGATATTACTGATTGGATGACATTTGTTTATTTAACATGAAGTGCCTTAAACCAACAACATTAAAGGTAGACTCTGCATGAAGATGTTAAAAATACCAAAAACACCATTATCATTGGAGTGGGTCTTTAAACACCAACTTTTTATGTAATTTATCTTTATTGTAGAATTGTGTTTCAAATAAAGGGCTTTATGCTTACTTTTAAGTTTATAATTTTCAAGTCCTTAATGCAGATATTGACAGCAATTAAAAAGGAAAAGTGACCATGTAAAACTGCTGAGTTAAATGCGGTGTGGTTGAGAAGGTTGAGAAAAAAAGTTAGGCGCACCGCTACAACCAGTGCAAATAATTAGTCTAGAGCCCGGATTATCAGGTCATGTTGTAATATAAATGGGAAACTTTCTCAGAATGCTTTTAGGGTTGAGAAGAAAAGTGAAAAGGGTTACTTGAATCAGGAACCTTTAAGCATTTCATAAAAGCAAGTCACGACGTCTATGGCAGCTATTTTTAAAACAAATAAATTGTTCAATAATGTAACATCTTGGTAATTTATATCTTACATAATATCAAACACACAATGTATGAACATGCATAATGAGGAATTAAAGGGAAATAAAAAACAAAGCTCTAGTTTCAACTTATCAAATAAAAAGTACAAAATATTTATCACTGCAACACGTGAATATCGTTTGAATTATACTCTTAATATACAATAATAAATGTTAAACCATGCTTAGGAATAGCATCGTATTAAATATTTTTCCTTTTAACAAGTAAGGGTAAGGGGTGCACCGTTCCTGGAGATACTGCAATACCAGGTCGATGCGTGGAGTGGACGGAGCAAGCCCCTATTCCATCTCCCTGTTCCAAAAATCAATTTAATATATGGTCCCCGGGTAGGGGACGTATCAGATATTAAACTGATAAGAACAGATACTACACTTGATCTTAGCCAAAAGGCCGAGAAGCGATACCGACCACAGCTCACAGGAAACAGCCTCATTCTGCTTTCTACTCGTCTACCTTTAGGTTCTCTCAAAACTAAATACACATTCTATTCATCTTTTATAACTTAAACCAACAAATAACACCAAAAACGTAACAGGAAGAGACGCATGAGCAGCAAAATTAAACAAAACTAAAGGCAACAACGAAACCTTCCTGTTACTTCCGGGACACATGACGCGATCTCGTCCTATTGGAAGGAGTGAATCAGCAACAACAGAAAACAGACATTTTAAGAACGTCTTTTTGTAGAGTCTTGTCATGTATTTAACCAACACTTCCATATAGTCTTTCCTATGTAGATAAATTGACCAAAATCAATTCATGCGGTTAAAATAATCTCATTTCGATGCAGACTTGTAACGAACAGAAGGCCCACAGCGCACTCTAGCGAAAAAACACGGAAAATACAGCCTCTTTCCTGAACACAGTCTGAAATCCACCCGCAAATTCGAGAGGCGCCCAGCAGCAGGAACGTCATGGGCAAATTCAGTCAATGTTTTATGTCGTGAAGAAAAAGAAATAACTACAAAATATATATTCATGATTGTTGAAGAAAACCTACAGCTCGACAATAACTTGCTACACTAAAACCTAAAATAATTTAAGAAGTGAAAATTCGCATTTTCTTTTGCCAACATTTTAGTTTTCAAATATACCACATTATAAGGAAATATTTTGTTAGATCTTTAAGAGATTTTTTAACAACTTTCAGACGTCCAGTAGTAGTGAGACGTTATTTCATGTCGTTCCCTGTATGTAATAAACTATTTGGTGTACTTTTTAAACCGTTCTAATTTGGAATATTTTCTGGTGATGGAAAGCAAACTTAAAAAATATTTATACACAGTTAAATGTTATTTTTTGTACATTTCAACAAGAAAAAGTCGCTAATTGCTGCCAATTGATCAATTAGGCCTGTGTTAGCTTGCAGCACGCGACGTCCAAGACATAAAATATTTGATTTTTAATAATTTGCTGATTTACGTGACCACTGCACATTACACCAAAATAGAAAAGTTTAAGCAATTTTGTATTAAAAAAAAGACTTACTTTATCCGTTTTACTGTTGTCGTCCACGAAAAAGTGAAAAGCCGCGCGACTGAAGACGACGAGCTTATGAAGGTGCACATGCGCACATTGCGAACACGTGACCCTTTGAAAGTGAACTGCGTATTTCTTATAACCAATTAACTGAAAAATTAAACGAAAGCCTTGAAAAGTATATTTTATATTTGCTGCAAGTATTTATTATCGAAAACTAGATTTTCATTAAACAGTTGATTACAAAACATTTGAATTTTAGCAGCCTTAACTTTTTAAAACACACGAAAATAAAATATTTGCGTCATATTGTTTAGCTCTCCAAACAAGTGTCTAAAGGAAAACATGGCGATTTTTCATTTATTTTACTTATTTCATTTTCACAGCACAACAACAAATTACACAACATTCTTGTCTTTGGTGAAAATGAAAGGGGACAGAAAGAAGAAAACCCATTTTTTTTTGTTCTATTTATTTATCCATGTATGTATTTAAAACATATATATATATATATATATATGTAATACATCAAATGGCTGACACCCTCAGAACCTTTTTTAAACCTTTTTTAAATGTAACAATTCAATTAGACTCTTTTATTGATTACTTAACATTATTCTATAGTCTGATGCACTGCACTGAGACTTTCCCTTCATTTTCGTTCTGAATTTGTTTGTTTTAAAACTCTCATGTTCTTATAGGTTATAGTTACTCTGTCTTTTTTCAAACTGTTCAAAATATTATATGGAAGACTTTTGTGATGTGTTCTGTACATACGTTTCTAAAATGGAATGATCTACTGGGTCTTTAAATGTTAATGTTTTCAACTTGATAAATAGTGGTGTAGATGGGTCCCTAAAGTTACTTCCTGTGATTTTTCTTATTGCTTGTTTCTGTCGTGTAAATATAGAGTTTATAGATGTCTTATTTGCTTTTCCCCAAATTTCTATACAATCAATTAAATATGGAATAATCGATGAGTTATATTTGAAGTATAACGACTTTTTATCAATTGATCGTTTGACCTCATACAACAAAGCTTTTGTTTTTGTTTTAATGTCGTTGATATGTGATTTTTATGTAAAATAATAACAATATTAACTCTTAAAAACTTGGTTTTCTTCACTTGTTTAATCTGAATACCTGCAATTGCAAATGAGATATTAGAAATTATCCTGTGATTGCTAAATACCATGAAATGTGTTTTTCACAGTTTTTTGAGAGCTTTTTTGAATCAAACTTTTGTTTCATTTTTCCCAACTCTGTTTAGAATGATCTCTTTCATTTGTTTTATACAATCACCCACATGGTCAAACGTTGTATCATCAGCAGACAAGATGCATTTTAATAATTTGGAGACACTTGTAATATCATTAAAGTTGAACAGTTTTGGACCCAGGACTGACCCTTGGGGTACCTCACATGTTAAAGTATTTAAGAATAGCACAAATATTACACAATCAACAGAGATTTATATCCATAAAACATGTCAAAACATGGGATAACTAGGCGTCAAAGGATAGATTGCTTGAAAGGGAGTGAGAGGAAGCACATTTATATAATCCCACCCCGGCTCAACCACACCATTTAGTTTACATGAGTTATAAACGTCCGGTTCATAACTTATGGTCAAATATTTATACCAACATTGATTCAGGTCATTAAGAATCTTTAAGTAACAATGAATCATATGTTTATGTATGTAGCTATAACACTACTTTAAACTTGTTTGTAGAATATGCAGAAAAAAGAATCAGTAATGTAAAATAAGTTTCAAACATCCGCTAATGTATATTATTTATCATGAGGAAACTCAGCAACGTAGAGCAAGTTTCCGACAGTAACATAATATAATTTTATAAAATCAAACCTCTGAGGTTTTTCGATGTAAAATAGTGTATTTGGCTGTTAAGTCAGTCAGTTGTTATTGACATGGTGACCGCAGAAATCTTACTAAGGTTCTCTGCAGCTTTAAGTGTGTTATTTAATTGAGCTGTTCTTCCTGTGGTGTCAAAGGAACAGACATTTGGTCCACAATGAAAGCAACCTGGCAAATTTAGAAAAAAAAAATTTCCATTTGTGGAAAAAAGTACTTGTTTTTTAAAGTACTAAGTAAACGTACTTGAATTACAAGTTACAAGTTCCAAGTAAGTTTATTTTTTAAACCTGGGCTAAGAAGCACATTGCTGCATTACCCGCACAGGTTTTTAGTGCATCAGAGGCTAAATGTTGTTGTTGGTACTTTTTGACAAATCCTTAACCCTTCATCTTGATCCATGAATAAAGCACTGACAGCACAGATTTAGAAAACTTTTGTGCGAATAATAACTTGAAGAGAATAAACCAAATAAGCACGCTTCATAAATCATATCGCTCGAGGCCACAGTTTTGCTTGTTTAATAAGGAACTTTTCCTCATTCCTCAACAGTTTCAGGTGTTTTAATTTGCCCAGCGCGCGTTGTCATAGTACGTCCTTCAATTCCATTTGGGCCCGCCATTCTTCACTAAGAAGCAATCCTCCGTTTATTTTTACAATCTTGTCAGGGGAGAGCGCGAACGCAGTCCCCCACTACCAGAAATTATGCAGTTGAGATTCCCACATTTGGGGAATTCACAGGGGTCAGCACAAACCGGAGTGCAAAGGCTGAGCCTCACCCTGGGTGAACCACCTTCTTGATCATGGTGTCTCCCCTGCCAGGTAAGTATGAGTTGCTTAGCTCACACCCACAGACGTGTTTCACACACACACTGTTCAGCTTTAAGGTCCTCACACTCGTCACACTCTTCACACTCACTCAACCAAACACTGTACGACTCACATTCAATAATGTCATACACAAAAACACATCTGGACACAATAAAACAAAAATCTTTAACATTGATCCTCACAATAATGATTCCCATGATGCACTGCTGTGTTCAAACAACAACAGCAAACGGTTCATCACACTGTTCCATTCATTTATTCTCCTTTAGGTGATTAGCACGGAGTTAAAAAAGAAAAGGTGGAATTTGACTAAAACTATAAACTGTTTGAGTCACAACATGTTCATACAAACAACACAAAAAAAGCTAAAATCTACAAAAACAAACAAATCAGACGTTTTTCTCTAACACTACATCACTTCCTGTTCCTGTGTTTCCTGTTGAGTAGAACATCAAAGTCCTGCTGCTGCCACCTACTGTTCTGGAATGTGAAGTACAGTATCAGAGATGTTTGACACAGCAGAAGGGGTTCATCATAGACACTTAAAGGTAGACGCCTCATGGACTATTGCCGCCTATTGGAGATGACGTCTCGATGCGCCGCCATCTTGAATGAGGAAGGTGTATTTATAACTTCTCTTATGTTTTTTAACATAATCTGAAATATGTATTGGTATGTTAATAAAAGAAAAATTAATTTAATAAGCAAATTAAGTTTGACAGTTCATTTTAATTATTACTATTTGTTATTTTCTCTTTTTCTGTGGTGCTGGGAGCCAAAAACTTCCAACAAAATCAGACATGTGTTCTGTCATCTTAATAAAATTTTTAATTTTTCAAAGCATTAATAACTAAAACACATTTATAGGATTCACGGCTCTAACTACCCAGACATAATTGTTAGAAAAAATATTACTAAAAGAACTTGTAACACAATCAAACAAGCAATCTATTAAAATCATGTTTTTTTATTTTCATTTTAATAAACAAAAATTATTTATCCCACAACTTTTTAAAACATGGCCTAATAATAACTGAAACATTTAATAGCCTAATAACCCTAAATAGAATAACTTTATTATTCCTACAAGGGCACGTTCTCGAGCATAAAATAAGATAAAAAGACATGGCTGACATTTACAGATCTAACTAAGCTGAAATATTTAGATGAAATTAAAATATTATGACGAAAACCCTAAAAACCAACAGCGCGTTGCATGTGATTTTTTTTATCTTTTAATGTTTAATTTGAAAAATGGTAGTAATATATTTTTCCTTTTCTATTTACAGCTGTGATTTATTATACAGAAACCAGCTGTTAGGCGGTTACAAGTGTCCTTGGACGAGACACTGAACCCCACATTAACTCTGGTGGAAGGTTGGCGCCAGCGTTCAGCAGCAGAGCCGCCCGCCATCAGTGTGTGAATGAATGTCATTTCAGACTCTCTGTCTTCAGATCCTAATATTCTCAACTTCTGATAAGTTTCAGCAGCTTAGAAAATTCCAGACTCAACTCTCTATCAGCGGTTGTATAAAATAATAAAGAGAAATCCATTTGGATTCTCCAGACAAACGTTTCAAGCCTCTACATGTACTGGATTATATTTCCACTGAAAAACCCCGGCGCCTAAAGGGTTAAAAAACACATAATTCATCAGCAAGAAAGACGTTAGAAATAATCAGTCAAAACCAAACTCAGAAACTGAGTCCTGAAACTGTTGTCCTGAGAGTGCTGTTGGTGCTCTGAGCCTGTCGATTCATAATACTGCACAGCAGCATAAAATTCTATGAAGAAATCCTTCAAACTCTGAGAACTGATGTCTGACAAACTTCATAATAGAACAAAGTTGATCATTTCAAGATTATGATTTCAAGCTTTTTGTTAAAAGGGTTTGAAAAGGGTTTAAAGCTTTCAAATGACAGAACTCTGTTGCTCTCTTGTAGAACAAAGGACAACTGCAACTACAAAAAAAAAACAGCATCAATAAAAACAGGACAAAAAAGCAAACGTGCCCATATTATTTAGGTAATGGCCACGGTCAGAACTAGAATGTTAATGAAGCAGCAAACAGCTTTCATAACTGTTTTGTCAATGTGAGCTGAAATTCAAAAGTGCAAAAACAACATAATCCACCCATCACAAAGATCCAAACTTGATCTGTTGTGATTTAAAGTGAGATCATATCAGTTTTAAATGAATTTAAAACTCTATTACTGTTAGCCTTACTTAGCCTCTACAAAACATATGTATCTCATCACAAACTGGGAGATTCCCAAACCAAATACAGGGTTGTGTCAGGACAGGCATCTGGCACGGAAATTTCTGCCAAATCACCAGCAGCTGATTCGCTGTGGCGACCCCTGACAGGATGTGCCGAAAGATAAGGCTGGACCATAATGAATTTTTGATTTCACAATGTTGTTTTTTCATATCAGGCAAGAAAGATAAATATCACAATATAAACCAAACATTATATCTGTCAAATTTGAACGTTCTGTGGCTCATTAGAGAAATGTGTATCAGCAGGTTGTTTAGATTTAAATCTTTATTTCCAATCATACTTTAAACATAACAGATGCACTGAAAGATCATGATGGAACTGTTTTTACCTCAGAAAACTAAAAAATACATAAATATTACAAACTAAACTGAAATTAAAGCAAAATCTTTAAGTTTCAAACAAGAACAAAAATAAAACAGAACACTAAACTGCTTGATCAGTTCCATTTAAAACAAAGCATTCATTCTACAAATAAATTCTAATGTTTTTAAGTTGACAAACATTTTTGTGAATAATCTAGGAACTAGAAGTAAATTCTATGAATTTCTTCTTGTAGTTCAGACTGTTGCTGTTGTGAAGGTCTGAACTTTGTTGTTTTTGAGAGTAAATGCTCAACATGTCATTCAATAAAGGTTGATCTGAAGTGAACTCAGAAAGGTAATGTCTTAAAATCTATTTCATATCTGACAATTATCTAATAGAGCAAAAACATTTCCTGAGAGACACTGACAGAACTATAAATTGTGATTTCAAAATGCGGGATCCTGGAGGAGAATCCAACCATTTATGATTATTTTACTTTTAGATTTTCTTGCTCTTGAACATTTCAGAGGGGGGGTGCACCGTTCCTGGAGATACTGCAATACCAGGTCGATGCGTGGAGTGGACGGAGCAAGCTCCTATTCCATCTCCCTGTTCCAAAAATCAATTTAATATATGGTCCCCGGGTAGGGGACGTATCAGATATTAAACTGATAAGAACAGATACTACACTTGATCTTAGCCAAAAGGCCGAGAAGCGATACCGACCACAGCTCACAGGAAACAGCCTCATTCTGCTTTCTACTCGTCTACCTTTAGGTTTGAGATCTAAACATCAGCCTTCAAATATAGTTTAATGAAAATGATTAACGATGAAAAGCTAATTTTTATCAACCTCAATTTGTATTTGAGCCAAAATAGAAAAACTTTCGTAAACAAAATTCGGAGCTTTAAAGGCACGTGGTACGCTCTCGACCAATCGGAAGACGGGAATAACCAGCAACGTAAAAATAACTGATAACGCCCTCAGGTAAAACAAAATCTATCCATCAGTTGTGAATGTATCTCTGTGTCATCTTTCTGTATATTATTTCCTAATTTTACATTGTTTTGTGTGGTTTAAACAAAAGTTAATATTGTGCTGTCGTAATGCCTGATTTAACACTGGTCTCTAGCGGACGAAGAGAAAACTGAATGTGATGTGGAGAAAACAACTCGCGCTGACTCTAGAAATCGACTTTTTCACTTTCTTAAATTTATAAATAAAAGTTTAAAAAGAACCAAACCGGGTAGATTTGTTAAAATTAACTTACGCCCTTAAAGTCATCAATTCATGACGAGAATCAAAAGTTCGCAGCGCTCCCATTCTTCTGCAGTGCGCATGCGCTCACAGGCATTACGTAACACTGAGTGGAATTGAGCATGTTTTGGTTAATAAGTTTGTAAAATTAATCGCAAACAATAAATAAGAAGAAACCCAATAATGATCAAATCATTTGCATTTGACACGATTGACAAAAATTAAAAGTCAGCAATAAAACAATATTTAAAACAAAACTAAATGAAACGACCAGTACCATAACACACTTAAACGGATGTAAAACAAAACAAAAAATACTGTATTTATGTCCTTTTAACAAAAACAAATGCCTGAAATGCGTCAGAAACCACATACGCTACAACCGTTTCTAAGCTAGCAGACCAGGCCCGGATTGCGTCGAACTCGCTAAAGCGAAGAACGTTTATTTTTACGTCGTTGTGATTCTTGTTTTAAAAAAATGTCACGTAAATATTTCCATGTGTAAACATAACCATGTTTCATGAACGCAGACTCGCCTTAAAACAGCTTTTCCCCGTTTTCACAAGAAGAGTTCTCCGAACAAATGACCTTCACGGTGAACATGCGCAGATGACGAAAGCCTTCTGATCGCTTCCAAGTTCCTCATTTTCAGTTTCTCGTCTCTATGTTTTAATGCTTATATGTCTTAATGTTTATATGTTTTAATGTTTCTATGTTTTAAACGAAGCGGAATCTTGTTACATTTCATGTCAAAACACCAGTTCATGAGCCTCAAGAGTCCAGATGCAACAACGCACTTTAGGTGCAGCTTTTTTTATTCAATAAATCTTTATTAACAATTTGATACCAGAAAGAAGCAGAAACTTGTAGGATTTTTTGACTGATATTTTGGTTGTTAATGTCAAACTAATGACAAATGTTTTTTTTATTGTAATTTCATCATATTTTCTTTTATGCATATCGTTTCTTTTTCTTGTAAAGTAGTTTTTGTATAGTTTTGGTCATTTATATGTTATTTTTGCTCTGTATTAATCTCGTTAATGTTCTGCATTAAATCCATTGCAGTGCTTGTTTCCACCGATCCATTTATTTTAATTCTTTTATTTTTTATTTTACTTCTCAGGCTTATGTTTGTGTAATTCCAGGTGAATTGGTGGCATCACAGCTCCTTTACATTTTAATCACTTTGTGTTGCTTACATCATGAATTGAAAGTGATAAAGAAAAAAAGAGTGACCTTTGCTGACTTGTAAAACATAAATACATTTACATCCTCAGGAGCTTTTATCCAAGAAGAGAAGAACATAAAAACATTTGTCTGCATAAGAAAACCAGAAAATGAGCAAGAACAAAACTTTCTGGACAGTCAGGAGATCTGATCCACGTCGTCAGTCCAAACTCTGGATCTGCAGAACAGCAGCTGTGATCTTCTGCTGAGATGATGAGATCAAGAAACCTTCAGAGTTCAAAACAAAAGATTTAAGAAAAACGTGAGGACAACGCAAAGATCCGAGGATCCACAGATGTTCCTTCAATCCTGAAGATTTTGTGACTTGGATTAGAGTCTGTACCTGTGACACAACAATCTGAAACAAACAGAATCAAAATGTTTAATTTGTTTTAAATGTTCTGAAGCAGGAAGGAAACTGACCTCACTGATGCTGTGAAAGGAAACAGTTTAATGTGAGAAGAAGTGGTTTCCTCCACAAGAACACGCTGGATCTAAAATGGAACAAGAACAAGTAAAGATTTTTGCTCCATCAGGTTCTTCTGGTTTCAGTTCTGGAAAAGAAACTGTTTCTGGGTCTGGTGGTTCTCACCCGTCTGAGGGACGCCGTTCACAGAGACTGAAGCTCAGAGTGGGTTCTGCTGAGACCTACACATCTGAAGTTCTGAAGTTCTGTTTGAGTTTCTGGGTTCGCTGAGCCAGCAGTGATGAAGAAGCAGAGATCCTGTTCTTCTACAGAATTGTCAGTTGCTGCTGCATCAGGCAGAACCTGAAGAAGAACGTTCTCTGTTGAGGCTTCTTGATGCCGTCTGACCATCTGAAGTCACAGGTGACTGAAGGTCTTTGAGTGTGATGAAGAGGAGGAGAAGGAAGATGGGGTTCTTCTTAAAATAACATCTGCAGAACTGAAGAACTTCAGACAGAACCTTCTAGAATCCACGCTGTTATGTGAGAGTGTGGGAGGGCAGAAGAAGGTGGTGGTTAGAAGGTCAGTGGATTTGAGGCGCCTCAGCGAGCTGAAGGAGAGTCTTCATCAGTTTGGTCTGTAGATACACCGGTGTCCACATGTCATCTGATTCTTTCTGCTTTGGTGAAACCATGAAACACCGCAATGAAACTCACAGGAAACATGACGACCATCAAAACTCCACCAACTGTCTGAACAGTAGCAGGTGGTGGAGCGTCCGGTTCCTTGAAACACAAGGACCGGTTTACCTCAATCCAAGTTCAGGTTGACATGGAGTCTTAGCTGCATTGTCTCTTCCAACACAAACGTTCTGAGTCCGTCTGCAGCTGAGCGCAGAAGAGACGACGACTGGAACCATGTGTGAGGCTGCTTAACAAACTGAGCATCAATCCTTTTCAAAGGAGAAAAGAAAAGAAGATAACTTTTTATAAGGAGAGAAATAAGAGTTCGTCCCTGGGTGGGCTCGAACCACCAACCTTTCGGTTAACAGCCGAACGCGCTAACCGATTGCGCCACAGAGACTACCGGATGTTCACAAACGATTTGTTGTCATCATAAAAAGTGTATGTGTACTTCACACAGACTTAGCTTGTATGTTTTAGTATGAATAATACTTTATCTAAAATTTGAGACCTATTTTGACTATCACCTGTTGAGTTTTATTTTTGTGCTCAGAAGCATGGTGTTTACAATGACTAGACAGTCTGTTAGCCTGAATGTTTCAAGCAGCATAGTAGACACATGTTCTCTGGATTGGGTAAATATGATCTTTTATTGCTACAGAGCGGAAGTGGCATGTACTTTCTAAAAGTACTTTCCAAAGTAAGATTACTTTGGCTCTTACACGGATTACAAAAAAAAGTTGAAAAATAGTCACTTGGCCTGAAATCAATCTGAAAACTCTGGTGGAGAACAGCATTCTCCACTTATTTTAATCTATTCTCAGAACTGTTAATTATTAGAATACATGTAAAGCACGTGTTCTTTTTTCTGCTGCACAGCGGTACCAAAAGTTTCTATTCAGAGGTAAAGTTCAAACAGAATAATTAAAACAGTGCAATTAAATTTACCGATTTAAGTGTTTGTTCTGTGACACTAACATTTCATTTGACAGGAATTTTAAAGGACTGCTTTCATAATTGTGATATAATTTATTGACAAATCTATATTATTATAATCAGTACTCCAACAGGCCTATGCTCCATCACGCGGTCGTAACGCCTGACAGAAATCAAAGTATCTCTGTCTTAATGGTTGACTTCATAGTATAATAACTTTAGACAGTTCAAAGTGGGGTGTGCACCGTTCCTGGAGATACTGCAATACCAGGTCGATGCGTGGAGTGGACGGAGCAAGCCCCTATTCCATCTCCCTGCTCCAAAAATCAATTTAATATATGGTCCCCGGATAGGGGACGTATCAGATATTAAACTGATAAGAACAGATACTACACTTGATCTTAGCCAAAAGGCCGAGAAGCGATACCGACCACAGCTCACAGGAAACAGCCTCATTCTGCTTTCTACTCGTCTACCTTTAGGTTCTCTCAAAACTAAATACACATTCTATTCATCTTTTATAACTTAAACCAACAAATAACACCAAAATCGTAACAGGAAGAGACGCATGAGCGGCGAAATTAAACAAAACTAAAATCAAAGAAGAACCCTTCCTGTTACTTCCGGGACACGTGGTTCAACCCTGTCCAACCGGAAGACATTACAAAGTTAAAGCGAAAAACTATTTATTACTGTTATATTTTTAAACTAACTACCTATTTTTATTGATATTAAGGTCTGTTTTAACGCACGTAATCGTTCAGTTTTGTTTGACTGTGGAGAATCAGTTCGTCCAGTTAAGGAAATGTTTTAGGACGCCTGATACGTTTAAATAAATGTCTTACAGCGGCACCTAGCGGAGAACGGATGGGACTTCACTCCACAAAGAAAGCAACCGATATATGGTCAGCGAACAAAAGTTTTATTTCGGTATATTTTCTCGTTTCAGTTGAAGGTTATAGAAATTTTGCAACATTGCCTTGTAAAATGAACAAAAGATAACAAATGAAGCCACGAGAGTCAGACAATAACAACGTTAACATGTAGTTAGGAATTTACCCACAGACACTTTTTAAGAAAAGGACAATTTAAATATGTTAAGAGAAAAAGCAAACGAAAGAGCTTTTTTTCATATGTTAAGGAATAAAAATGCAGCAAATATGTTAGGGTATTCTTTAGACAGACTTTGTCACAAAATAACAAATTAGAATTCACTAATTTAATATTTTTATAAATGACACTGGTAACATGTTTAAATTATAGTCTAAAATAGTTAAGTAAAACATGAACAATAACATATGTATAGTTCACATTTACAATCACAAATTGAGAAATTGCCATTAGTGCGTTTGGCTAGCTGGAGGCAGCCATCACGATGCGTTAAAGCAATTTTTTTTTTAAATATTTTAACTTTACTTTTATCTTGTAAATGCAAACTAAATCCAACACAAACGTTTAAAATTGATATCTGACCAAATATAAACTCAACACACTTTTTAATCGAAATATTTTCGTTTAAATAAATGTCAACGTGCTCTCACAACGCGCATGTGCACACGTGTGTAAAAGATTTTTATTTTGAAGGTCTGCTAAAACTCAAAGCTTGTACAAAGTAGACATGTCAGTTTTGTGCTCGTGTTTGGTAAAATTGTTTTTATGTCTTCACATGTATTTATTCTTGTGATTTCATTTTTTTTTTGTTTCAATGTCATGAATGTCCATTTAAAGCACTTTTAAATTACCTCTGTGTATGAAACCTTATTTAGCCAAAAGTTCAATTTGAAATATAAATTGAAAGTTCCTGGTAATTAATTTTCTTTCTCTTAGATCTAAATGTTGATGTTTTTTCAGTATTTATTTATGTATTAGTTTAGTTCAATTCATTTTATTTTGAGAGAAAAACCTTTGTTGTAGAATGATTAAACAAAGAAGGAAATATTGTAGAAATAAGGTATTTTATTATTTCATAGTTTTGCATAATTTGACATTTTTTGTTATTTTAAATACACATTTTAAAAAAAAAATGTTATAGTTAGATTTTTTTTTCTCTTCTAAATATTAACCAAAACACTGAAGCAGAATCAAAGAAATGTAAGCACAGAAATGTAAAAATAAGTTTACTACACTGAAAAGCCTCAAAATAATTGATGGATGAAATTTTTTATTGATATAAAAAAAATATTTTTTTCTTCTTTTGTTTTCAAGATAAGTAGACGTTCTTCAGCACCAAAGGAAGACAAAGACTCAGGGCTGAGATCTCACAAAGATCTCTTTTCAGAGCAATGTTTAAAGTCACAACGTCTGCAAAAGCAGTGCAAACAAGGTGGACCATTTTAATGAATTATTCATCTCTCCTTCTGAAAGCCCTTTGAGCCCAGACAAAATGTTCTTCGCAGAGAGGCAGCATCAAAAGAACCAGTCTACTCAGAACCTGAAGATTGGTTCCACCTGCTTGTGTGTTGCTGTTAATTGAGAAGCACCAAAGTCTCTAGGGGTGTAGCGACTCATTTTAACGATTCGTAACATTTTTTGTGGAATGCTCTCTCGTTCTCTACCAATTGTCAGTGTGGGGTTTCCAGTCCAAATTCTGCACAACTGTTCCTGAAGACTATTCCAGCAACTTAGTTTTGATGCTCTATGTATGCTTTCCCAGCCAGTATCTTACAGCCTGCAGTTATTTGCTGGATTGTTTCAGGTGCTGCTTTGCACAGCCTACACCTTAGACCTTGGATCTTGTCTGGTGTGGTGTGCGGGGCTTGTTCCTGAACTGTCATAATGAGCACTTCTGCTGTACATAAGGCCAACCCCTTCCAGCCATCGGTAGGACTTTTAGATATCAGCCCATTCAGTTATGGTTCGGTGGTACATCCCATGCAGGGGCTTGTCCTTCCATGAGTATCTGTCCTCCAGCACCACATCCTCTGCTGTGCTGTGTATAAAAGGTTTCAGAGCTGATTGCCAATAAACAAAATACAACTCTTGACTTGTTTTCTAAATAGAAAACCAGGCAAGAAAAAGTAAACTTGTGCAAGAACTTTTATTTTGGTAAACCGGTGATTTCCTTTTTACTCAGTTCACGCTTCCGGTCCGACCTTTTTACCCGTCCGGCTTGAATCCTTTTTTCTTTTGGCACGTGTAAAGATAAGTCGGTTTTTACCTGAAAGTTTTTTTGTTAAACATCTGAAGATATGGCTTCATCGTTCGAGCAGATGAGGGCGACAGTGGGGAGACTCTTACGGGGTATCGACAGGTATAAATATTCCACGATAATGAATGAAAACGGGCGCGAGAGCTAGCTTAGTTTTTTTTTTTTTTTTTTTTTTTTGCTAACGTTTGAGTCTCGTTGACATTACAAACTTTCAATTTATTTGGTTTAATAAGGTTTTATTTAGCATGAAATTTGCGTAACAACGTTTTGAAAGTGTAATTTCTAACAGATGGATTTTTAAGTTTAGGATTTTGACCGGAACCAAATAAATACGTCCTACAAATAGACACTGTTTGGGGTTAAGTTCTCCTAAATCATTATAGAAAAAGAAGAAAACCAGAAAATACTAAATCCAGAAACAGAATCACTCAAATCAAGTCTTCGTGTTATGGATACATGAAGATGATCAGATGTTTGGAGCTTCATTCTCCTGGTAGATCTTTATTGACTTGTTTGCATTTTTAACTCCTAAACTTTAGGGTTACATGCACTATGACAGTTGTGAGCTGTATGTTAATAATAAATGTCCTGAAAAGTAAAAAGGCCTAATTTAAAATAGAATAATTCAAATGAAATCCATCCTAACTTAAAAAAAATAAACATTGATAATACACTTGTAAGGAAGAACATTTTTAAACTATTTAGAAGTTTCACCTTTATTTTTTAAACAATTCTCCAGAACCAAACTATTGTATGAAATGGAAACTTTATGAACTGATAAATCAAAATTTTTGATCTACTGGGCCTTAAACTTAAGTTTGATTTCTGTTTTGATGCTGTGAAGGTCTTCTTGTTTGAGGGATTTAACCCTTTTTAATTGCTTGTCTGTTGGCTTATATTCAAAGATTCCTTGTAAAAATACTCTGTGGACCAATGTTCCTTTCGGCTGCATCAGTGGCAGTTTTGTTTTTTGTGAAAACCCAGCTAATGTGTACCCCCACAGGTACAACCCAGAAAACCTTGTCACACTGGAGCAGTATGTGGACACACAAGCCAGAGAGAACGCCTATGACCTGGAGGCCAACCTAGCTGTGCTGAAGCTGTAAGCTGCACCAATGCATGAGTGAATGCGACGCTCAGTTATCTCCTGGAAGTTAACAGTTCTGCCTTTGGACCTACAGGTACCAGTTCAACCCAGCTTACTTCCAGACTCACGTGACTGCGCAGATTCTGCTGAAGGCTCTCACCAACCTGCCGCACACAGATTTCACTCTGTGCAAGTGCATGATCGACCAGACACACGTATCCCTTTGTTGCTCTTCAATATGGGACTGAGATCAAACCTGCTTCTGTTTTATTCTTTTCTAAAAATGTTAATGTTACTGTCAGTTTAAAGTCCCACTGATCATATTTTAATTTCTTTTCAAATAATTCCCAGTGCTCTTTTATTAACGATAATGCCGTTTTTAGCAAAAAATCTTAAAACCGGTGTCAATTTCTAGGGCATAGTTTCTGCAGAGCAACAGTTTGTTAGAAATTCAGTTGTGACTGAGAGTTGTCTGTTTAAATGCTCTCACACTAGTTTACAGCCCCTCACACCTCAACCTAACATGAGCAGTACCAAAATAATAACGTGTTACTTTTTAAATTGATCACGTGTGTTAATGTTGACATTCATAATAATAATAATATAAACCACAAAAACAAAAAATTCTGCCACTGTGTGCAAATGTGCATGAAAAATGAAAAAAAAACAGTTCAAATCTGGTTTAGTGGCTTGTAGCCTTTGGCTCTTTGATCACAAACCCTCCAAGAAAGTATCCCTTGAGAAGGCCTTCCATGGAGAGGAAAAATTTCAAGATTTGTGTTCAGAAGTATTACCAAGTTCACATTCTTCCCTTTAATTGCACGTCTTCTTTTAGTTATTAACTGTCCCACCTTAGAGAAAATCCTCTCTACAGGTACACCTTGGTATTGATACGTACACCCAGACTGATTTACAACCATTGTAATATAGAAATACTCAGAAATGCAATTTTAAGCTTAATTTTCTTTATAGATATCATCAGGAAAACGCCACAAGAACATGTTAAACACACCAAAACACCCTTTTAGTTGTAGTGGGTCTTAACTAAATAAGAAAGACAGTCAAGCCTGAAACTATTCCTACTGCTGATCAATTTCTGCATTTAGTTTTGCTCAAATGTCAATAAAAGGTGAGAATTTTTTAGCTTTGAACAACAAAGCACATCAGATGTTTGTGTCATTTCCAGTCAAGTACGAGCCGGTCGGTTCAAAATGAGTCAGTTTGGGGTTGACCGGGGGTGGGGATGGGGTCTTTCCTTGACTACAGTGTCGCAGCAAGAGGAGCGACCCATCCGACAGATCCTCTACCTGGGGAACCTGCTGGAGACCTGCCACTTCCAGAGCTTTTGGGTACGGCTCTCAGACACACCGATTACTTTCTTGGATTTAGTTTCAGACGTTGTGAATTGGGCAACAGCAGATTGCTGCACTGATTTGTTTTTATCTGTAAGCTTCAGAGGTCATGGATCCCACACACAGGAGCTCTGTGTGAAGAAATTAAACTTTTCTGATCTTTTCTTCTGACTCTTCTTTCCTGTCAGACAAGTCTTGAGGAAAACAGGGAGCTCATCGACGGGATCACTGGTTTTGAGGACTCCGTACGCAAGTGTGAGTGTCATCTGCGGGAAACTATAACTGTTTTGAGCTGAAGGAAACAGAAGTTTGAGCGTCTTCCTCCTCTGTAGTCATCTGCCACGTGGTGGGCATCACTTACCAGACCATCGACCACCGGTTACTGGCTGAGATGCTGGGAGACCCGTTGGGTAAGAACTGATCCACCAGAGCTGGTTGATCCAGCGTGATGATCGGAGGTGTGACGCTTCTGCTGCTGCTGCTGCTGCTGCAGACACGCAGGTGAAGGTGTGGATGAACAAATACGGCTGGACGGAGAACGAGGACGGACAGATCTTCATCTACAACCAGGAGGAGAGCATCAAGCCCAAGAACATCGTGGAGAAGATCGACTTTGAGAGTAAGTCCGGTTTTTTTTACTGAAAGCAAAATGGGTGTAGAAAACAGTGAGGAGAACATCCCATCTCATGATGAGATTAGAAAACTATCTGATCAGTTGGTTTTAAGAAGTTCTCCTTCATGTTTGTTTTGTCTGCAGGTGTTTCCAGCATCATGGCAACATCTCAGTGATAAAACATCTGTTCTCATGAAAACTTTTTGCTTAATAAAAGTAAATTATCTAAAAAATCTGGATTTGTTTGTTCTTAATGTGTACCGTTTATTGTTTCATGTTGGTTATGTTAAGGCGTTCTGTGTCAGTCGAACCTTCATCAATCAGGTGGTTTCCTTGAGTTTCACACCAGCTTCATGAGGTGGACCTGAACTCATCAGTTTGAAGCTGTGAGGTCGTTTTTCTCTGGCCTTATCAGGTTTTTGCTGAATTTACGGCATCAGAATCTTAAACTGGCTGTGAGGAGAGGCTCCGCCCCCTTCTTGCTGGTAAATGCTCAGCAGATATCATCATACGTGAAGATATTTGGAAAAAATCCAAAATTATTTCATTTTAGTTCTGAACATACTCCGGCAGAGCAGTTAGACTTCATGAAGGGAATTTGAGAAAAACTGTGAGGGATTTATGTGAGGAGCAGCTTATGAAGGTTAGCTTTTCCTGTTTTTAACAAAATAAAAGCCCAGTCATTTACCACATTTTGTGTTTGTGAAATTTGCTCTTTGCTTTTGGGCGCCATCGCAGCCTGGAGCAGGGAGGAATTCCAAATGAATTTGATGACTTAAATGGATTTAAACCCACACTTCCCAGGATCTGGGCAGACACTACCACTGAGCCGTTGAGCAGGTCCTCCAGGAGACTGAAATTTGCACCACTCCAGGAGAATGCTGAAAATTACATTTCTATCAATTATTTAGGGAGGAGTTTCACAAAATGAAACATTAGAGCAAATTTTGTTGATTTGAAGGATTTCATTCAAAGAAAATATTTCTATTTTTTACTCTGCATTTTTTCAGTTCCTACATTTTTAACAATTTCCCTAAAATAATTCACGATTTATAAAAAGATAGGTAGAAACAATCAACGCTTTCCTGTTCTTTTCAAAGTAAATGTAATTGTTGGATTATGCAGCAATTATCTACATGTGGTACAGTGCTGCATTCTGGGAGAAAATACTGAAAACATCTCATCAACTGGACAAAAGTTACAGAAATGTTAAAATACCTTTATTTTATTTGTTTCTCGTATGACAGAATTGTATTTTTTTCTTATTGCATCATATTTGTCGAGGCGAGGACATGATGGATGCAGGAAACTGACAGTCTATTTTACAACATTTTAACATAAAAGTAATTGGAGTGAAATGCTGAAGACCCAAAGAGAGAATATCAGCTATTGTAAGTTTTTTAAATAAAATTCATTTTCTGTTAAACTTGTGATCTCAGGAAAAGATTTTAAACGTGTTTTTATTTTAAACATTTAGGAGGTCCAGAAAGGTAAAAGAATGAAGATTATTTTCTTTACTTTGTGCTTTAATTTATTTTGGAAACGGTATTTTCAAAATAAAAATTTGATGATGTGATTGTGGAACCAGAATACATGTTTTTTTTATTATTTATTTCCAGTGTGCAATTGACAAAAGTGATAACGAAAGGAAAAATCATAAAAACAGAGTTTAAACAATTCCAATAACACAACAACAACGATAATATTTAACGAGAACACTTTTTAATGTATTTTTTAGGCATTATTTAAATTTTAACCATGGGTTGCTTTAATGTATGCGACTTACTTGGACCAGGAAGCACTTTGAACTTTACTGTAATTGTGACATTGACAGTAAAGATCAGAACTATGTTATAATAGTAATAAATAATATTATTATAACTGTATAATTTTGATATATATATATATCAAAAATAAAAACGCCCCTCTCACCCTCTGCGGGTGGTACCTCACCCCAAGCTCCTCTACCAGAGTCCTGGGAGCTTGTGGGTCCTGCAGGATCTTCGCTGTTTCTAGCACTGCAGTTTTCTGGACTGAGATGCTTGGGGTCTTTTCAGGGATCTGCTGAAGCCCCTCCTCCAGTTTGGGCGTCACAGCCCTAAGTGCTCTAACTACCACACTGTCTCCTGGTATTTCTCCAGTTTCTCATGTTCCTCCTTCTTGGTTCTGCTACATCCACCACAACAGCTTTCCTCTGTTCTTTCTCCACCACTACAATGTCTGGTTGGTTCCATTACCATCCTGTCCGTCTGTATCTGGAAGACCCACAGGATCTCTGCTTTCTCATTCTGTTTCCCATGTTGACTTTGGGGTTTCCAGTCCATATTCTGCACACATGTTCCCGTATACTCCTCTGTCGCTCTGGTGATCGCTCTGGTGCTCGGGGCTTGTTCCTGGCAGAATGAGTTCTGTCCTGAAGACCAGGCCTCTCCAGCCATTGATTGGACTTCTTGATATCAGCCACTTCAGTTATGGTTCGGTGGTACATCCCATGCAGGGGCTTGTCCTCCCATGAGGATCTGTCCTCCACATCCTCTGCTGTCCATTGCCTGAGACATTGACTGAGGTCACTGTCAGCTCTCGAACACTGTGACCCGCTGTGACCCCCAAACTGGAGGAGTGGCCGCAGCAGATCCCTGGAAAGACCTGAAGCATCTCAGTCCAGAAAAGCGCAGTGATAGGAAGCCCGCAGGTCTGAGCTGCTCCAGCGATCAGCAACAAATCATCCCGACAGACAAACCGCACCTTCACCTGTGAGGGGGCGTGGCTTCAGCTCCTTCTTAAAGCTGTCGGTCCACGGCGGGCAGGTAGACATGAGGAAGTCCAGGACTTTGTCTTCGGGGAGCTCCCTCCCGCCTCTGGATGAGGATATGACCCCCATGGAGGAGGACGGGGACGAGCTACTGGGGTCGCAGTCCCGCCGCTGGCTGGCGGATCTGCTCAGCGGGGAGCTGGCGACGCCGGGCGGGGACGGCAGCGCCGTGGGCCGCGACGGGCTGTTCGTGGACTCCCAGTTCCCCGTGGGGGAGCTGGAGATGCAGCCCGGACGGAAGTGGAAGCGGCCGAAGGTGAGATTGAAGGGGCTCTGGTAGAGAACTCCACTAGGAAAGCAGCTTGAAAAGTGTTTTATTGTCCCTGTAAACACGCTCTGATCCATATTTAATTATGCACACACATCCGTTTGGTTCAGAGGTTTCACTTTGGTTTTTGTCCTGAATTCATAAATCTATAGAAGCAAACAGACTCTCCATGCAGCGCATGCTTTAATGCATGTCACACTTCATCTGCAAAGGTCTTTGGAGAATCACACACACGGTGTTTATCATGTTGTTTTACCATTTTTCGGATAATGGAAGACATAAAATTAAGCTTAAAATTGCATTTCCGAGTACTTCTTTATTCAAATCGTTATGAATCAGGGGCAGACGTATAATGCTGTTTGAAAAAGATTGTATTTGTGACGTAGAAAATATGCTGGCCGCTCCATTCTGATGCACCCACTTATATGAGAGCGCGTGGAAACAGAGAGGTTTGCTCCATGCCAACAGTCCCGCCCACCGGTCAGAGGTCAACTATGTCCTGGAAAACAGCACTGTTTTACATTTTGGCTAAAGACGGAATAATCATAAATAAAAGACCAAGGGGAACACTTTAAAAATAGATCAAATGATGATGAGAATGCAAATGTATATGTTTGCAATTAGTTGTTAGTTTTCTTTAAACTGTTTACTTCATTTAAACCCTCACAGATGGAGTTTTTTGGTATCAAGTAAACATAGGAGTCACCTGCAAAGACAATCAGAATTTATTGTTGCTTTCATATGCAAAGGAACTGAAATGACACCTCCTCCTGACACAAATATACCTTCCAAATACTTCATAGGAAATGAACAATTCTTCACCTTTAAAGTAACACAATCCAGATTTTCTGTTTGACTTTGAGCTGCACTGGTTTTGATCCAAATGGAGAATCTTTCATTAACTGATGAAGCCTGAAACCAAAGATGAAGCTGTAAAACTTTAGATACTTTATTTTTTGTTATTATTATCATTTTAGGTTAAGAAGGAAAAACCGATCCAAAACTCATGGATGCCAAGTATCGCCACATAGCCAAGTTACATCACATTGCAGATGACATATTACAGTTCATGCATGCATTTTCATCAGAATGCATTTAGAAATAAAACTTAAAGATCTAAAATGACAAATGTACCTCAGAGTATTTTACATTTTGTTTGTGGGTGATGTGGTTTGATGATTAATATTAAACCAGTAGTTTATTTAAATTGGGGAAACAAAACAATGACAACACAAGAACATATGTCATATAGAATGAGTAACAGTTCCTAAAAGTTTGGTGGATGTAAAGGAATGAAAGTATTTGCGTCTGTTTATCAGACAGTGATGTTTGAAAACTCTAAAACCAAGAAAAGCAAAAGGTTTACGTCTTCAGGGGACGTCCTATTGAAGAGTAAATTCTCTCTTTCAGTCAATTTTGTTCATAAAACAAAGAAGCAAAGCCTGTCCGCTTTGAAACAAGAGAAACAAAAGAGAACTGAAGCCGTAAAAAGACTAAAACAAATGGAAACCCACAAAGACAGATTAGACTGACTCTACTTTGCCAACACAAAACCCAGACATCTTTTGGGCATTGGAAGTAAACACACAGACACACTTATGAAGTTTGTGTGTCAATAAAACTCTGGGGGGAAAAAAGGGATAAAAAAATCAACAAAAGAATAATTTATCCCCATTTTTGTTATGCTGCTTAATTATCAATTACATTTGTTTTATGTTGTAAGTGGATAATGCAGTCTGTGATTTTTTATGTATTTATTTATTTTTTTAACCTGTTTTCTACTATGTTCTGCTGTGTAGAAAGTTTTTTTTTTATTGAACAGACAATTAAAGTTTATTTATCGATCTACTAATCAAAGTCAAAAGAAAAGAAAAATCTCAAAGTGATTTGAGACAAAAAATAGATGTTTTGGTGATTTTTAACTGTTAATTATAATCTATTGAAATCTCTTGGTCTTTTCCATTTGTACAAGCATGTTTTGAGTAAGGTTTTGCTAAAAATGAATTGGTAATGCCCATTACCACATTTCTGTAGCATAAAGTAAGACATTGCTGCATTACATTATACATATGACACCAAGCAGCTGTCATGTAAACCTGTGTTTCAAGTGTTAGTTTAAGTACTACCAGACCAACTTTTATTTTGAAAGTATTTAAATAAATAGAACTTTAAAATTGTTGGTGCTTTAATGCTTTTATTATACTATCACAAAATAATTGTATAATTAAAAAAAAGATAAAATAATAAAGGTCTGAATTATTTAATTTAAATCATTGCTGTTGTTGAAGAGATGTTTTGTTCTTCAGAATAGATTTAATCTGGCATCAAAATATATAAGAAATATGTTTTTTTTTAGCTATGATTAACTTTTACATAATTTCAACACATTATCTGAAAACTGAGAATTTGAACAGCAGTAAATGTAAAATCTCATTTTATTTTCTCACATGCATATTTATTGTAGAATTACAGTAACTCATGCTTTAAAAGAACTAACAAAAAAACTTGTAGACAAAAAGGTTTACATTCAGTATAAAGACGCTCATGTCTCTTTAAAGACTTTCTAATAACTTCCTCAGAAGTAGTTTGACTAAAGTTCCTCCTAACAGCAAAAAGCTGGTTTGTCGGTGAGTGTCGCCCTGATGATAGTCTCTTAATGTCTTGAGAGGTTAAATTCTGGGAAACTTTTAAGTTTTTCATACATCGTTCTTGTCCAGTGAAGCGAAGCAGCACGTTGATGTCTAAAGGCAGACAACAGAAGGATTAGCTGTGTCAAGTAGCCATTGTGTGCTGGAACCTGGCTTAAGCGCAAACAGGTTCTCCAAACCGTGTGAAGAACTTCCTGATCCGTGTTACCTGACACTGACAGGTCGTCTTCTAATCAGACACGCCTGCCACTGTTCTTAGCCGCATGCTTGACGGTGGGTTTGTGTTTGCTGCTGCAGCACCAGAGAAGACATGCAGGGCTTTGCAGAAACAGGTAAGCGCACGCTTTGGCCTGCCTGTTAGCCGCCTGAGAAAAAGGCTGATTAATCATAAGTGATTAGATTATTTCTTGTAAATGCTTCAGTGAAAAGAAACAGCCAGTTTTGGGGAATTTTTCAGATGATAGAAGAAGACTAACCTTAAAACTGCGTTTCTGAGTTTTTCTTTATTCAAATCGTTGTGAATCAGGAGCAGAACTCTGAAGGGAATTTCTAATGTGGAAACTATGTCCTAGAAAACGACAGTTTTAAAAAAATGTTGGCTAAAACAGCATCATCATAGTTAAAGAACACGGGGATGATTTGCACAGTGGGTCCTTAAAGAGGCCCTGCAGGATCTGCAACAGCTCAGCAGTAGAAAAGGCTTTTTTCATTAATTTTTGACTGATAAAAATTAGCAGATTTTGACATGAATTTGTTTTTTCAAATGTCAGATTGAAATATGTTTATATCACTAGTTTCTCTTTAGAACATGTAGAAAAAAACAAATGTCCTGTCTCAAACATGCATCAACATGTTGATTCTTGTTTTCTGACGCTGTTGCGTTTTGTGTCCAGGAGCTTTGTTCCTCGCCTCAGTTCATCATCGATGGAGCTTCACGGCTGGACATCGTTCAGGGAAAACTCAGTACGTATCTGGACAAGAAAAAATTCAGAGTTTTCTGTGCTTTCAATCTGCCATCAAAGCGCCTCCTTCACAGAGAGATGTGATGTAAACAAAAACATGTCAACAGTTATTGACTCTCAAAATCATTAAAACGTTGGAGCCATTTGATTCATACCAAAAGGAAATGTCAATATTTTTGTCAAAAACAATGTCTTCAACCTCTTTACTTACAACTTTATTTGTACTGATGTTCAGTTTAAAGATCTGAGCCGTGTGGGGAGGAGCGAAAACAGAACATTTTCTAATATTTTTTTGAATAATCCAAAATTATCCTCCAGTTCAGTGCTTTTCCTGACACTAACAGAAGCAAAGACTGAAGGTGTTGATGTCTCCTGCTCAGGTGACTGCTGGCTGCTGGCTGCTATAGCGTCCCTAGCGATGCATCGATCTCTGCTGAAGAAGGTCGTTCCTCTTCATCAGAGCTTTGAGGAAGAGTACAACGGCAGCTTCGTCTTCAGGGTTTGTGTCTGGAAAAGTTCAGCCCTGTGACAGCAGCAGATCAGTGACAGAAACATTCTGTGCAGTTCTGGCAGTACGGTCAGTGGGAGGAGGTGAGGATCGATGACCTGCTGCCCACGGAGAACGACAAGCTGATCTACTTAAGCTCGCCAGAAAGACGGGAGTTCTGGAGCTCGCTGCTGGAGAAGGCCTACGCCAAGTGAGTCGTCCCCAGTGAATGTGAATGTAAACTGGACCGAGTGAATGTGACATCACTCATAGAAAATGGTTTTCTTCCAACCAAATGAAGATATGGACATGTTGGAGCCAGATGTCGTCAGTAAGCAGTGATTGGTCCAAGTTGGTCTAAGTCGTCGTTTCTATGGCAACGACTCTGGCCAATCAGGAGTAAGCTTGTTGAAAGTCCACATCCCTACCACTTGAAAGCAGGCTACACAAAATCTGTCAAACAATTCTGAACTTTGAAAGCAGGGATCTGCAGGCCCCGCCTATTTTTATTGAGGCATCTGGTTGGTCAGTTTAGAACTTTAATAACTTGACAGAAACTACAGAAAAAATGGGATTATCAAGAACAAAGAAGTTATCAGAGCAAGAATTGTTATTCTGACCAATAGAATGACTGACTGAGTAATAACTGTTTATTTTTTGATAAAAGTCTGTGGGATTTTTGGCTTCCTGGAGCCAGTGGATACTTCCTGTTTGGAACGCCAAGAGGGAGGGGCCCCTCAGTCCAGTTGTTAGGTTTAGTATTTTACATTTGTAAATCTGCAATTGATCGTTAAACTATTTGTTGCCATGGTTAGGTCAAGCTCTTACACCTTTTTTACTCATAACTCGTTTTACTCATAACTTAAAAATCTGTTCATTTTTTCTATCTTCTAATTTAGTCATACAGTTTAAAGTAATTATTAAAATGTTTCCGTTCTGATATTTTTAAGAAATAAGAGAAATTGCTTTTTTTTCCCTCTGTCCTGTATGAATTGTCAGAATTAAAGACAGTGAAGTGGGGTTTTAGTTTTAACCAGTTCAGATCCGGCACTGTTTTGTTGTTGATGGTGGAAATTGGTTAAAATTACGGCAATAAAACTTTTTTTTTTAATTAAAGTTTTTTTTTTTACCTACACTCTTTTATATCAAATTGATTACTTTAACTTTATGGTTTCTTTCTGATTTTTATCTTTTTGATTACAATTTTCTGTGAATCTGTTTGAATTACCTTGTGTGTGCGTGTGTGTTTGTTATGGAAATACCATGGCCCCGCAGTCTTTCCCAGCACTGACCTGTATGTACGGCGTCACCGTTTACCTTTGTCATCATTTCAGCTCTGTAAAGACTCGATAATGAACAGGTGTTTGAATAAGGCGTGTTAGACGATGAAAAATAAATCATCCAGGTCAGAGGTACTTGAGTGTCACATTTAGAAAATTCTGAGCTGAAACTGTAGGATTTCCAATAAAAAAGTGTAAAAAATGCAAAGAAATAAGGCTGAATTGTCCTTTCTTTAGGCTGAAAGGAGGCTACAGAGCTCTGGACATGGGCTTCCCTCATGAGGCCATGGTGGACATGACGGGCGGCGTGACGGAGGTTTTCAGCATCGCCTCCTTACCCAGAAACCTGCTGGAGTTTCTTGATCACCTCCTGGCCAAAGGAGCCCTCATAAACTGTGCCAACTCCAATGTGAGACTACAGAGGAGCAGCAGGAGATGCAGCTCCTCTGAGGGCTTAGATTTGTTTGGAATGAGTCATGCATAGACTTGTGTCGTAACATGTGTGAATGTTTTCCTCAGGGTGTGATGGAGACCATGAACGACCTGGGTATTCTGTTCAGACACGCCTACGCTCTGACTGCGGTGGAGAAGGTCATTACTCCTCAACAAAGTCAACATCAAACACATCTGAACATAGTGCAGAAATCCCATCTTGGTCTTGATCCCACTGGGTTCCTCCTCCTCAGGTGAAGACCACGTACGGTCCCGTAGACTTGGTGCGGATCCTCAATCCCTGGGGTAGAACAGAGTGGACGGGGCCATGGAGCGACTTCAGAAGGTTGGTAGGATTACAAGATCTTCATCTGTCCCTGAAGATTTTCTTAAACCAGAAATACAACTTTTTTTCATCCAATGAAACAATTAAAAACTCACTCGGGTCATCTATTTTCAAAGCGTTCCCAGGGATCTTTTGATTAAGATGATGCCGTTTGAGACAAAATAAAAAAATCTGTGTTGTTTTTGAGGATATAGTTTCTGCAGAGCGGCAGAAGTTCTTTAGAAATTCACCTCTGAATTGGTGGCAGGATCGTTGGAGCAACCCCGCCCTCCATTCCCGTCTCCGTAGCTGACAGCTCGAATCAGGAAGCTTCAGGCCCGCCCAGGGTATTTTCTAGGTCACAAATACTTTTTCTAACAGAATTTTTACATCTGCTTCTGATTTACAACAATTTGAATAAAGAAATACTCAGAAATGCAATTTAGAGCTTAATTTTCATTTTAGATGCCCTCTGTCATCAGAAAAAATGCCACAAGAACATGTAAAACCAAAGTTTTTTTTCAGCAAGTGTGTCTTTAACCAATTTAAACAAGTTTAAAGGCTTCATGAACATATGAGAGGACATGCAAAAAGCAGTTTATTTACTCAAGGAAAAGAGTTTTACAAATGGATCTCATTATTACCTGAGCTTCTGGATCAAGAAATGAGCTCAATGGTAAAGCTATCTCAGAATAAGCGAATCATCTCCGGAAACTCAGAAATGGTCAACAAAAATATTTCAAAATAAAGCAAACAGTAAAAGTTAAATTACCTGTTCACTTTAGTGACAGAATGTAACAAAACAAAACCATGTTTGCTTTCCTACAGGATAGTTTTATTCTTTTTTTCTGGAGTTTAAAGAAAATGAAGTTTGCAAAGACCCACTCAG
This sequence comes from Adrianichthys oophorus, assembly GCA_036245035.1. NCBI lineage: Eukaryota > Metazoa > Chordata > Actinopteri > Beloniformes > Adrianichthyidae > Adrianichthys > Adrianichthys oophorus. Next base: position 2,923,032 of record BSAI01000072.1, on the reverse strand, counting down.
ATGGAAATAATGTTTTAGGTGCTTTTAACATGTTCATATGGCTTTTTTCAGTTAATTAAAATGTAAAATTACAAATCTGAGTATTTCTTTATTCAAATCATTGTGATTCAGGCACAGACGTAAAAATGCCGTTGGAAAAAGATCGTATTTTGGACGTAGAAAATACCTCGGGCGGGCTTCAAGCTCCCCGCTCCGCTCCATTCTGATACATCCACTTACAGACATATAGATCCGTGAACGTCTTCATTTTCCTCGTCTGAGCTGGAATCTGGACCAAACTGTACAGCTGGATAGCTCTGATGTTGCTCGCTATTTTTGTACCACTGCTGTTATGTTGGGGGTGTGAGGGGCTGCAAGCCAGTGGGAGAGAGTGTAAACAGAGAGCTCTCACTTAGAAGGGATGAGAAGGTGGGTGGGGTCGCCAACAGTCCCGCCCACAACTCAGTGTGAATTTCTAATGAACTCCTGCTGCTTTGCAGAAACTATGTCCTAGAAAATGACACAGGTTTTTGATTCAGTCCAAAACAGCATCGTCATCAATAAAAGAGCACTGGGAACGCTTTAAAACAGATCAAAAGATGACTGTAGTGGGACTTCAAAGAAAGAAAAGGTTTTATTTTACATTTTTAAATGAGAGTTTAGCCTTTCTCAAACATTTGAATTGATGGATTCACTGTGTTTTCATGAAGGACTCCTTTAGAGAGAACCTTTCTGAGAAAAAACTTCTCACATTTGTTTATTTTTGAGTCTTTTTGTTTGCCTGTTTGTTTGTTTTCAGTCCAGAGTGGCAGACGGTGAGTTTGGAGGAGCAGAGGCGTCTGGACCGGGTCAGTCGGGAGGATGGCGAGTTCTGGTGAGTCTCTGGGTTTTTGAAAATCACCAGTTGACTTCACTTCCTGCTCTGAATTCCTTCAAACGTGACCAGAAGCGAGTCTGATAATTAAATGTACAAACCGCCTCAGAACTCAGTCTTTGTCCATCAGGATGTCGGTCTCAGACTTTCGGCAGAACTTCGAGGTGATGGAAGTGTGTCACCTGACCGAGTGTCTGGGCGAGCCAGGTTCCAGCGTGCTGCCGTGGAGCTGCGTGATGCATCATGGGAACTGGGTGCCCTGCATCTCAGCAGGAGGGGCTCCACACCACAGTAAGATGGAACCTCATACTGTGGTTGAAGCTGAGCGGAGCCTGAAACCTCTGCTGTTTTTGGGATGAAACGAAAGCGGGTTCCTGTCCTCTGGCTGCAGTCTTGAGCGTCTGAGCGATGAGTCAGGCGGATGGCAGGTTCTGACATGTTTGTCTGCAGAGGTGTGGAGCAGAACCACAAACTGATCTTTGAAGCCCGTGCAGAGCTACTAGCATGTGTGGAAACTTAACCCAGTCTCTGTTTTTGCTTTTAAGAGTTAGTTTCATCCAATTTTTCTGTTTTGATCTGTAACTGCAGCCAATAGCAAAATGACTTTAGCCTAAGAAAACACGTCATGAACTAAGTTCTTCAATTAAGATTTCTTCTTACTTCCCATCTACAGATTTTTTTGTTCATTGAAAGAAAATCTGACAATGTTTGACTAATTTCTAAGGGCTCTGTTTTTGGAGTGTAAATACTGATCCGATGTGTTCACAAACCCAGCAGAGCTCAGATCCACAAAGTGGAATAGGCATTTAGAACAGAGTCAGAACCAAACGCGGTGAAGCTGCTTTCCTGATAAACTCAGATGTTCTTCAGCTTTTTCCATATTTTAGTCTAAACTTAAAACTGTTCTTTTCCAATACTTCTTTTAAATGCATTATTCTCACTATTTACTCTCGTTTTTTTAATAGTTTTTTGTGTGTTTTCATTTTCCAATGTTGCCAGTTGTGTTTCTGTGTAAACCAAAGCTGCCCAACCCTGGTCCTCGTGATCTACCTGGTGTAGCAAATCTATTTGTCTTGGTTTCTGCTGACTCAGGTGTCTCCTCCTTCTGATTGCTTGAACCCACGTGATCCAGGTAATCAGCAGCGAGGAGTGCAGGGAGAGCTGGAGATCAGGCGTGGAGGTGGGGTTGGGCCCCTCTGCTTTAAAACGTTCTCAATAGCTTCTGTGTACAGAAGGTGCTATGTCAATAAAATTATCTAACCCAGAGCAGACAGTGTTTTCAAAGCCTGTTTGTTCTTACAGGTCTGTTCTGGCAGAACCCTCAGTTCTTCCTGGTTCTGTCAGAGGTGGACAGCAACCCAGGCAACACTCAGAAGACCTGCTCTTTTGTCTTGGCTCTGATGCAGAAACATCAGAGGCGCAGGGGCATTTGCCTGTCCATCGGCATGCACGTTTACCCGGTACGTGCTCATGCACACGTACATGCTAATGTGAAATTAGGTCGTGGTTTCTATCACCGCTCCTCTGGTTCTGCCTCCAGGCTCGGTCTCAGATCACTTACCTGTCCCTGGAGGAGCTCCGCATGCTCCAGCCGCTCCTCCACAGCCAGCACTCCTCCCGCCGGGAGGTCGTCCTCCGTGGGTCTCTTCCTCCTGGACGCTACATCATCATCCCCTCCACCCTGGAGCCCAATCAGGAGGGAGCATTCCTCCTGCGCGTGCTGACAGCGCAGGGAAACGCCGCCACGTAAGGCGGCCTCATGTCCGGACATCATATTTACTGAAGCGTGCTCGTCAATATTCTGACGTTTTATCAATGAAATGACAGAAACTTCACAAAATACTCTCAAAATGTGATTTATTTCTTTTCATCCTTCATTTTTTTGCTTCCAGTCCAGCTCGTAATCCAGCACCAGATGTCTCCTTGACATTAACAGAGGTAATAGAACATACAAATACTCTGACCCAAACAAATATGGATTTCTGAGACCATGGGCTCAGAAAAACAGAAGTTAGCTTGATAAGGAGAGTTCCACTTTCCATACATCCTGATCGTTTTGGTATCATTTCAATAATTATTAGGTTTTTCCCTCCAAAAATGTGAAGTTGGTGAAGTATGCCATCTTGCTGGACTAAACATTTTAAAAAAAAAGTTTTTAAATTTGTCTAAATAAAGTTTTGTTTGAATGTCATCTTTCTTTGCACCTGCAGCCTTCAATTCCTCACCAGACGGCGCTCCCGTCACTGCAGTCCATCAGGCAGCTGTTTAAGAAGCACAGCAACACGGTGACGTTTGCGTCTCTGTCCCTCAAACGTCGGTGTTTGTTACTGATGTCTAAGTTTTCTGCTCTTTTCTTTCTTTAGAGCGGATTCTGTAAACCGCTGCACCTCTATAACCTTCTGACCGAGGCCATCCAGGGGGGAGGTTGGACCCGTCCTCGTCTGCTCTCATACTCACTCTGTGACGTTTGATCTGATCAGCAGTTCAAAGACAATGAACGCACAGAGCAAAATCTTTGAAGCTTACAAAATCTTTTAGAGCTAAATGAGCCTATAAAGGGTCTGAACAACTAAATAGATCATGCAACCTAAAACCAAGAAATGCAGTCAGATGCCACATACCAAACTAGCATCAATAAAGCTAAAAATGATCAATTAGACCCAGAATAATAAAAAATATAATATATATAATAAAAAATAATACATGGTATTAGGCCAACTGCTAAGATGACATGGTTTGTTGTTTTCAGAGGAATTTGGAAAAGAGATTTTTTTTATAATTCACAAAATTAGAAAGAATCAAAGTTATTTTAGGAAAACCCTAACGAGGTTGATCTTGAATAAAAATGAAAATGTTGAAAACTGCATTTTTAGGACAGTTCCTCAGCAAACATACTCACTGTTTGACAATTATTGCATTTGTTGAATTTCTTTTGAAAAACAGTTTTCTTTGACTACGAAGGATTTTGGTGAAATTCGGAATCCTTGAAAACTAACCGAACAGCTGTTTGCTGTGATTGATTTGATTTCAACTAATTAATTAATTAGAACCCAGTGCTGAATATTATTTGATGGTGTGGATGAGTGTTGTTTAAATCATCCATTCATTGATATTGAATTGTTTTTTTTTCAATATCAACTCTATATTTTTCTTTTCAAAATATTGTTGTCTTTTCATAGACAAAACTGCTTCTAGGCAGAGTTTGATGTATGAATTTATAATCTATTGATGAACATGTCATCATTGTTCAATTTATCTCCAGTTTTGTGAAACATGGTTTTAAATTAACTCATAAAGTTGAACGAAGCTGATCACAGAGGAAGTGTTTTCTAATTCTCAGGTTTTTCCTCTCTTTGTCGTCTTTCTTCAGTGCTGGCTGGAAGTGAGAAGTACTTGGCTCTGGAGCACTGCAAGAGTCTGGTGGTCCTCATGGATGTATCCTTTAAATCCGTGTCAGAGAGGATTGCTTCGGTCCAGCCTCGTCCCTGAACCCAGCCCGGATGCTTCATGGTCACCTTCATGTCACACCAGAACTGCCGTCATAGACTGATATTGAGCAGCGACAAAAGCAGTTCAGCCAGAAAAAACTCTACAACTTTATTCATAAAGTCTGAAAACACAAGCGTCTGCGTAAAATAAAAACAACAGGAAATTAATTCTCTTAATGATGAATTCGATATCTCATAGGTGTCACACTCCAGACCTCGAGGGCCAGTGACCCACTTGTTTTCAAACTAATGTGCCACTGAAGCTTCTTATTGGTAAAACCACACCTGAATCAGGTAATCAGCAGCAGGTTGGGCCGGATTTCCACAAAAACCAGCAGGACGTTGGCCCCTAAATTATGATACCTAAGAATGTAAGGAAAAGAGATTGGATGGAAAAATTGAAAATAATGTTAAAAGTATATAAAATAAAGTAAGCTTAATAACAACATCTAGAATTCTTATTGTTCTAAACTTCTCAGTGCTCTGCAAAGATGAACCCATTGGAAGTCCTGCATTCACTGCTGTCTTCTTCAGACAATCCTAGAATTCACCTTGAAGCCTCCAAGGGGGTTATGATGCTGGCGACCTCTGGTGCTTTCTGATGATCCAGCAGACAATAATGTCTTCTCCACTTTGGTTTTCTTGACTTTGATAAATCCACAGAGACAGGGAGTCGCTCAGCTCAACTGGCCAGAGTTTCAGTGTCTGTGGGACAAGATCAGGAGGTGGACGGTAACAGCAACACAACCAGCCGGGACACCACCCACAGTGGAAGGGTTTCCAGAGCGGCTGGAGACCTTTATGAGCAAAGCAGATGGTTTTAGTTTTTTGTGAAGATTAAAGTCTAAATTAGAGAAGAGTTTTACTGATGTTTGAATGCAAAAAAGATCTAGTTTTGTGTTTTAAACTGACTATATATTTTCTTAAATGCACATAGTTTTACCGCCAATCCTGAGAATGAAAATACAATGTAGGATATTGATAGTGACAAATTCCTTTAAAACTATAAATGGTTTTGATCTGAACAAAAAAGTTCTGTGAAAAAGTTTTGACATCCCCTGTTTTGTTTTTTTTCAGGACATATTTATGATGTTTGACAAAAACAAAACCAAACGCCTCGAGTATCAAGAGGTCAAACCTGCTCTGAGGGAAGCAGGTGAGACATCCAGAGTCAAATAGAAACCAAATTTCAGGGATCAAGTTATAGATTTTCTTTAGTTGTGCAGCTGCAATATACATTCTGAACAAAGGGTGGAGCCAAATACCACAGAAATTAATTTAAAAAAAGCCTTTTCTTTCTGTATGTCAGTGAGTCATAAATGGATGAGGCGTGTTGAATTTGATCTTCAGAGATCAGATTGATGTGAAGCACTCCTTTATTTTGAACTTAAAGAGTCTTTAAGTGTTTCAGGAAAGACCATTTCCTGGAATAAAAGGATAGGATGGGTTTAGTGATGTTTTTTTCATCTGATTCGGCCGCAGGCATCACGGTGGACGACTTGTTGATGCAGCTGGTCGGACTGAGATACACAGAGCCTGACATGACAGTCAGTTTCCCCGGATTCCTGTACCTGACGATGAAGATGGAGAGCATGATCCGTAAGAGAGAGGGCATGATGGGAAATTCTGTCATCTAAAACCATCCATCTCCAGTTTAGTTTTCTGTATCAAGCATTTATCAAACATAACAAGTTCCTGAAAGTCAATTTGAGAAGAAACAAGCAACACTAATGCCACACATACAATAAAAAAAAAACAACAAAAAAGATTAAAAAGAGGGGAATTAATTTAAAATTATTATAAACAAACAACAAGCATTTTGTGTGAAAATGAATAGCATTGAGTATTCAACTGCTTAGATAGAATTGCCAATGTAAAGTAATAAATCAGTTTCTTAGCTGGTTCAAATGTTGTTTCTGGAGCTATCTACATGCTTTAATAGTCCTAGGTCAACTTTATTTATTCCCAATTGTTCCAAAAGTGTGTTTTCTTGACTGTCATTCATTGAAAATGTTTTCTTTGCTCTTTTGTGTTTGCAGATAAATTTCAGTCGTACGACATGATGGGAATGGGAACGGTGAATGTCAGCTACAGACAGGTATGAACTCTCACGATAGAGATTTTACTGTCATCAACAGCAGGTTTGCCAGATCTGACTGACAATTTCCGACCTAAATACTAAAGAAATCAGGCTGGATTAAAAAAAACAGCTAAAACACAACCTTTAAAGAGGAAGGGAGGGAGCCCCTTTATAGCTAAAGAAACATAAAGGATCCTAATTATTCAGAATGAGTGCTCTTCACAGTTCACCATTTCCATGTTTGATGATGCACCTTTGTATGGTGGCCCTGAAGGTCAAATCAGATCAAGAATTCACTCAACACAATACCATCTTAAAGATCCACTCTGATGAAAATTGTGTTTTTAACATGTTTTTGTAACATTCCTCAGATGATGGAGAACATATATAAAGAAAATATAGCTTAAAATTGCATTTCTGAGTATTTCTTCATTCAAATAGTTGAGAATCAGGACCAGAGGAAAAACATGCATTTTGAAAAAGCTTGCAGCAGTGATGTGGAAGCAACTACTGCTTGTAAGCTCCCTGCCCCGCTCCATTTTGATGCTTGCACTTGCAGACAAATAGATCGGTGTACAAAAAAACCCCAGATCCCATCACGTCTTTGTTTTCTGTAAACTGTAAAATGGATTACAGGAAGTAGGGGTTGGCTTACTCCATACCAACAGTCCCGCCTACAACTCAGAGGTGAAATTCTAATGAACTCGTTTGGCTCTGCAGGAACTATGTCCTAAAAAACAACACAGGTTTTTGGATTTTGGCTATAAACGGCATCATCATCATTAAAAGACCACTGGGAACGCTTTGAGAATAGATCAAAAGATATTCGGAGTGGGATTTTTAATACAACTACAATAAAAAAAAACAGCAAATATCGATGAAATGTATCTGTAATGATAAAAAAAACTTTACATTTTAGGAATAAAAACAAAATTCCAGAAACCAAAATGTAATTCCCAAAAAGCAAAACATAATTCAAAAAAATAAAAAAAAATAAAAAGGAAACATTTCAGAAAACAAAAGTAATTTACAGAAATCAAAATGAAATGTTAAAAAAAAGAAACAAAAAAAGAAACTGGAAAAGGTAGGTAGTGTGGGACATCACTGACTGGATGATGGCGTTTGTGTTTCGAAGAAGAGGGAAAGCAGAAGGATGTTTAGAACAAACTGTATTAACGAGTTGATCGAGCAATCACTGAACTTTTGCTGTGGGCGTGGCCAGAAAGAAACCTCTTCTATTCAAAGATATACATGTACATCATTATGGAATATCATCCAAAGGGATATCCCATCATACCTATCTTTTCTGGTTTCTTATTTAATTTAATTTTTTAATATTTCGTTTTAATTTTTAGATGTTACTTTGGTTTTCTAAAAAGTTTTTTTTTAACGTTGATTTCTAAAGTGTAATGTAATTTTTCATTATTTGTTTTGCTTTTAGAATAATTGTTGTTGTGATTTCTAATATGTTTTTGCGTTGATTGATTTGCTGATGTGATTTGACCTTCAGGGCCACCGTACCTTTTGCGTCATTTCATGCTCAACCCGGTTTACACCAAAACCAGCAGCCTTTCAAAGCAACCTTTTTTTTTTTCAAATATTTGTTAGTGATGATTTCAAGTGGAGTGGTCTCACTTTAATTAAAGCCTAATGACACATGAGAGCTAACAAACTATTTTTACTTTTTACATTTTTATTTGCTAACGTATATTAACATGCAATGTAGCAAACACACGGTTAATATTTTCTTTATGTTATTTTTTTCAAACCCAGTAACTGTCGTGAATATTTTCAGAAACGTTTTCCTGCTTCCATCTTCAACTGTCTGCTCTTTTCTGATTGGTTCCAGTGGCTCCACATAACCATGTACAACTGACAGTGGCAAGTTCTCCAGATGTACTTTGTTTTAGTACTCCTCTGACATTTCCCTTCAAGTTGTGCAACGTCTGTGCTGCTGACGCGTCCGCCCCACCACCCTGAACAATGTATGCCCGTTGTTGCCAAAGGCATGAGAACATGGAGCTTACATGAAAATGGGTGGGAGTTTTTTTGTTTGTTTTTTTTGGGAATGTGAGCGTGTGATCCGACAGTAACATCTTCAAAAACTTTCTTCCTTCTTCTCTGTCTGTTTGAACTCACATTTCTGTTTTTAACCTCTTAAGACCCAAGCTAAAATTTGATTTAACCCCTCACACATGTAGTCACAGGGCCCCAGCTAAGCAGAATAACTACTGTGGTAATATAGCCCATAATGTGATGTCCATGCATGTGGACGCCAGGCTTTAAGACGTTAAAGTGGCACATGGGATCGAGATGGTCTCAAACTCAAGCACAACTCAGAAAATATCTTCAAACCCCTTCATGAAGTTCATGGGATTACAATGTTTATCAAGATTCAGGTTTCCTGTAAAAAATCGTTTTTTTCTACATCCTGTTGTTTAATAAAAACATTTAAAAAGAGTGATATATTTTGCTGCTTTTTATGTTTAAAATTTGAATTTTAATATTAGTTGTAATATTCAGATTAACCTATGAAGCATGTTTTTTTACGGTGGGAGGAAGCCGGAGTCCCTGGAGAAAACCCACGCATGCATGGGGAGAACATGCAAACTCCACACAGAAAGGTCCCTCATTTATGACATCGTTTCAAGTCCCCCAGCCAGGACTTGAACTAGGGGCCCTCTTGCGGTGAGGCAAGAGCGCTAACCACTGTGCTATGGGGTTCCATTTGTGCCAAAAATATGTTTTTGCGTCTACTGTCTAGTGCAGCCCACGATTCATAGGTTAATTGGTCACTCTAAATTGTCCCTAAGTGTGGATGTGAGTGTGCATGGGTGTTTGATTGTGGCCCCTGCGACAGACTGGCGACTTGTCCAGGGGTGTCCCCTACCTTCGCCCATGAGTGGGCGGGTTAGGCTCCGGCAGCCCTGTGACTCCGTAAACAGGGTATAGAAGATGAATGAATGAATTAATATTCTGATTGAAAACAGAAACGGTGAAAGAACATTTGTCTTATTGAACTTCAGTGATGTAACAAACACAATTTAGCACAAAACAATTCTGTGTACAGGAAACCCAGGTGAGACTTCCAATATCTAACATAAATTACATTTGGAGTTCCCCAAGGCCTCATTCTGGACCCTCTACTTTTCGACATCTATATGCTTTTGTTTCCTTATAAAAATGTTACCAATTCTATGCTGATGATAGAGCAATCTTTATAACCCGTTGCCAAATATTAGTCTTCATTTATTACATGGATTGGTTTTTAAAGCGTACAACTTTTTTGTTAACTATAAACCACCTCAGATCATCTGAAGCAAACATGAATCACGAGAACATACTTGCAAAACGAGATGTGTAGTTAAACAGAAACATCATGATCCCTCTTGTGTTGAACCGAATTGACCAGTTGTTAACATTTTGTCCATCAGGTAGATGAACCCCCCCCACACACACACACTGCAGTACAGATCACTGCAGACACAGCAGATGATGTCTACCAGCTGCTATCTTAATGGTTGAGCCTTATATTTTCATTCATTCATTCATTTTCCAATCCGCTTTATCCCTTTCGGGGTCACGGGGTTGCCGGAGCCTAACCCGGCTACTCATGGCCGAAGGCAGGGTACACCCCTGGACTGGTCGCCAGTCTGTCGCAGGGGCCACAATCACACACCCATACACGCTCACATTCACACCAAATAACCTATGAAGCATGTTTTTGGATGGTGGGAGGAAGCCGGAGTACCCGGAGAAAACCCACGCATGCACGGGGAGAACATGCAAACTCCACACAGAAAGGTCCCCCAGCCAGGACTTGAACCGGGAACCTTCTTGCTGTGAGGCAGGAGCGCTAACCACTGCACCACCGTGCAGGCTGATATTTTCACACACATATATTATTCCCCTGTTTTCATTAGAGCAAATGAAATAGTTCACCGAAACCCATTAGGAAACATTTATGTTACCAAACTGTTCTTGAATCATTCCTGCATTGTGTCGCCATGGCAACTGCACAAACATCACACTAATGGACTGTGAATTTTTTAGCACAAAAATGGAAATCCTGTTTGTTATGTAAAGGAGTTAAACCATAATTCAGTCTGATATTATATTTTCAGATTTTTTTTTCAGCTGTCAGAGACTTTGTCTACTAAAATTACCTGAATACTTTAGTTCTCCGAAATAAAAGGCCTCCTTTTTCTGCAACCCTCACAAAACTGATGGTCCGACCATACATGAAAGATGGAATTTTCAGTGGAGACGTGAAAACTAAGAATGTTTGTTTGCTGTGAACCTAAAACCTCTATTTTGCAGGTTTTTACTAAGAGCTTCAAATCCCACTCTTACCATGGGATTATTCAATTACTTCAACTTTACAAAGAGCAGATTTAAGTATTTTGAAATGGAATTGTTGGGAGGCAGCAGGTTGTTGCTGATGTCTTCAGCTTGTGTGTTTTTAGGATCAGTGTTGCTATGAAAAAAACCCCAAACAGTTCATTGATAAATTCCCACAGTCCAGATTATGACTCCTGCTGCAGTGACCAATCAGAGTGCAGATGGAGCGTGCATCCTCACGTGACCTCCTCGCTCGGCAGTGACACTAATCTTCCAGGACGGCCTGAGCGTGACCTACTTCTGCAGGAGGATTGTGGGCTGCAGCAACGTGTGAAGGAAGATTCGGCAGCTTGGGGCTCAGTGATGCCCGTCCTCTGGGTTCCTCTGGGTTTGTGAGGACTGCTGCCGTCATGTCTTTATGTTCTTCTGCCCGAGTTCTGTTTGCAGATTTGGTTCCTTCCCTTCAGGCCCAGCAGTTTTCAGTTTTCACTGCTTTTTCTGTTTCAGCTCAGTGCATTTAAATCCACCCTTTAATAGTTGCTTTCTGACAGATTTAGTTCCAGTGTAACTTTTTATCACATTCACATTTCTTTCTTCAAAAACCCACTCCAATCATTTTTTTGATCTATTGTCAAATTGTTATCAGTGATTTTTAAACTATGATTATGATGTTTTTAGGCAAAATCAAAAGCCTATGTCGTTTTCTAGGAGTTTCTGCAGAGTGGCAGGAGTTTCTTTGAATTTCACTTAAGAGTTGTGGGCAGGACTGTTAGCGCAGAGCAACCCCGCCCTCTCCGTGCCCTCCTCAACACTGAGAGCTCTCTGTTTACACTCTCTCCTGTTAGCTTATAGCCCCTCACAACCCCTACCTAACATTGGCGTACAACAAAAATGGTGAGCGACATTGGAGCTATCCAGCCATACAGTTTTGATCCAGATTCCAGACGAGGAAAACAAAGACGTACATGGATCTATTTGTCTGAAGTGGATGCTTCAGGATGGGGCAGAACAGGGAGCTCGTAGCCCGCCTACATCACAAATATGATCTTTTTCAAATGTCAGTTTTTGTCTGCTCCTGATTCCTTATATTTTAAATAAAGAATAACTCAGAAGTGCAAGTTATGCTTAATTATCTTTATATAAGTCATCCATTATCCATTAAGACACCATATTTATTGAAATGTGTTTTTACAGAAGTTTCTTTCATCAAAGCTGCTCCTCTGAGTTTGGGTCCAACAACAATTTTTCCCAACATCACAGTGACTTGTAACATAAATAAGATTAGTTTTTATCTTAGGATTAAAAAATGGGTTACAATTTTTAACAATGTAAGTATATGCAAATAAATGTTATAAATGTTTCAGGTTATTTGAACCTAACACATAGGAATGCTTTCTGTACACATGAGTGGCTGCTGGACTCAATAAGTACAGAGAGATTCAGTCAACGTTTGTAGAAACAAAGATATTTATTCTCAATTTATCATTTTGACTAACCGTGCAACTGAAATTGTGTTTTTTTTCCTCAACAAAATCTTCAAATCAGTCATGAAAATGATTAAAAGAGTGGTAATTTAACAGTGGGTAAAGTATCTGAACACTTCTGGGTAAATACAGTAGTAGTTTCACATTGAGTTATAAGGCAACAGCAGTTAATTATCCTAAAATAAAGTTTAGATGTTCAAATGAAAAACTGTGACTCAGCAAAGCTGCTTTGATTTTTCTGGTTTTATTCCAGCAAAACAGCAGGAATCTTTCTCCAGAAGAGTCACGTTAAAGCTAGAACATGCAGAAAAATTATGAGCAAGTTGGAGTTTTGTACACAAAAGCAGTTTTTGAAATCCTCACCAAGTCAAATCTCAGTCTTGATGTTTTTATTTTTGCACATTTCTACAAAGTGATTAAAAAAAAACACCAAATCTTGATGCAGACCAAGACGCCGCCTCACAACTGTCTTCAGTGGATCAGTTAATGCCGAGCCGAGAAAAATGCTGCTTTGCATATCTGACGTGTTATCTGAGATATTTCTGGATGGAGAAAGCATTGTTATGTCTGTGTGTAATGTTGATTCAGAGGTTTTTCCCTCCCTAAGAATGTTATTGTGGTCGTCTTTAACTACAGCTCTTTGGAAGACGATCTTCAGACTCACAGGAATGTTGTTGTAGATTTCTAAAAAAAATAGCCTACAATTTTTGTCTGATTAAATGTAAAAATAACTCGAACTTCAGCCTTTTAAAGAAAGACAAACATGTCTGTCAGAGTTTCCAAGTTTTCTGTCTGCTGTTTGTTTATTTCACATTATTTCAGGAACTAAGAAGACAAAATCTGTCTAAAATATTTCAATAAATGTTTATAACGATATCTGTAGGTGATAATACACCTCCACGTTTATCTGCAGCCTTTAATTTTCCCTAAGATGCTTACCAGGCTAATTGTTTGAGGCCTCTCAAAAAAAAGAAATGGCCCCTGAAGGTATTAGTTTAATTGAGTTTTTAAAAAAATATATGTTGTATTTATTTATAAATTTTTATATAAAACAAGACAAGTACATGAAAAAAGACAAGACAATAACAAATATAATATGTTTTAATATCTATACACACACACACACACATATATATATATGGATACATACAAATGTACATACATACTATGTACTAAAATGAATTTTAAAATGAATGAAATAACACAAAAACAACTTCTCCATATGCACATATATATAAAAGTTAATTAATAGGACTAAGTCATTATCACATCAGTTCCTTCAGAAAAAAAAACGTATTTAAGGTTTTACTGTTTTACATTGTTTTGTCAATACATTTTTAAAACTTGCATATTAACATATAGTGGAGTTTTTACTGCAGCAATTTTATGATATATTATGTAAAGGCTTTTGTGCCCTTTAGACTTTTTTAAAATTTATTTTTATTCACATAGTTTATTCACAGTCATAATGTGCAAACTATTTTTTTTACTGATCTGCTTTTCATCAAATATATCAAAGATTTCATTAATTAATGCTGTGAGGTCTGTAATTATCCAAACATTTTTTAATATTGTTAGTTTTGTTATTATGGATTTAATACAATTTTGCTTTTTAGTTTTTAAATATTTTTATTCAGTGTTTTAAAGCCATAATGTGCAATTTTTTATTTATTTAGTTTTTACTATTGTGTGTAAATTCTAAATTATTATAAATTATCTTGTATTCAGCAATTTTAATAAAAATTGTATCAAACAGTTTGTAATGTCCTTGATAATCTAAATAAATTATTCATGTTTTTAATACGCTATTTTAAATAAATGTTGTTTCTTCCCACTCCCTTGTAAGCAATCAATCAATCAGTTTTGTACAAATTTCCCATTTAATGGATTCGGTGTGTCATCTATTGTATGTTTAAATGCAAATATGTTTATTTACGATTAAAAGTAATTATAATGCCATCATTTATATGTGTATGTGGGTGTATATTTATGAAAGAATATCTTTTTTACTTTTAAAAACCAACCTTCTCCAACCTGAGGCTCCAGACCTCCATGCAACTCAGTTGTTCTTCTTTTGTGGCTTTAAAGAAAAACGCTAATGACTTGAAAAAAAGGGTTGGTAGTTTTGTCATTTATGTTTAGATTTTTAACAAATAACTGAGCAAAACAATGGTGAAAGGTTTACTCTATTCTGATCCTTTGCTGCACTAGTGTCTAGTTTCTGTTCAGAGGAAAAGTACAGAATTTCAACTACAGGTAGCCTATAGATTTTTACAAATTTGATTCTATACCAATGTTATTTATATTCTATGCTAAAATAAGAAAAAGGATTAAGTTCCACCAAAGTCATAATGAGTGATTTAACTTTCTTGCGTTTTTAATTCATTCTTATTTATCACCAGATGTATTTTATTTTGAAAGAAACTCATATGTGATGCTTTTTAAAGCACAATAAGTTAAAAATGTTTTATTAAGTAAAATATAACAGCTGTAATTTAACTATTGTGAATGTTTAAATGCAAAACTGTAATAATGTAAATGGTCATAAAGCATGAATAAAGTGTATTTTTAACTGGTTGAACTCTTGTTTGGTCTGTAAAAACTCTACCAAATGGCTCTTTAAGCGTAAAAGGTCGTAGACCGCTGTCCTAAAGGCTGATTTCATCACTCAGGTAGGCTTACCTGCAACAGAAATATTCTGACCTTGCATTCGTTAACCATTTAACACTTTCATAGAGGCGGTCATTGCATTTAAACAAAAAAATAGGTAAAAATTAGAGATTTAGCATATATTTAGTAATAGCCAATAAAAGATTAAATTCTGAGGATTCCCACCCCTGTAGACACACCTCTGAACACACACCTTAGAAAATCAGGAGATATATGTCCTTTAAAAAAAAAGGAATAAGAGATTAAGTTCAACTGCATGATTTTCTTGAGCACATATATTTACATTAAGAATTTCCCCATTATATCTTTTTTTTTTTTTTAAATATATTTATATATCGTACTTGTCTTTACCAGCTCACCGTTCATGTAAATATTAATGAGCTCTGTCTGTGTGGAAGCTACCGGAGAAATCAAGTGGATCAAGTTTAAAGAGAACGGAAGCGGGAGAAAACTTTCAAAATAAAAAAAAACTTCAGGGTGACAATGGGGAAACTGGATGAAAATGAACACATTTTTATAAACTGAACACAACTTAAAAAAACAAACAAAAACAGAACACAACTATTTTTTAAAGCATTAATAAATATGTATTAGCAGTCAAGTGTCATATAAAACTGATATGAAGTCAGTTTTAACTCCCACTGCTAGCAGTGTTTTATTGAGAAAATAAAACAGAACTTTGCTCAGAATCTCCTTGAGCGGTTGGTTTAAAATATCGACATCTGTTCTGCTGCTGTGTTATATTTTGTTTTTTAATTCATTATTTTACTGATGAATATATTTTTTATTTTATACTATGTTACTTTTTATTTGGTTCATCCTTTTAATTGCTGTTTTTGTGTTATTATTATAGTGAGTTTTTTATGGCCTTATGTTTATCTTTTCATAGTTAACACCGTTTGCCAAGCTTTGTAAAACTGTTCTTGTTCTGCTCAGTAAAATGTTTTTTTTTTTCATTTCCTATCCGAACGTGACATTTGATATTCATAAAATGTAATAAAAGGTTTAATTTGAAATAACAAATCAGAAAAAACAAACGAGTAAGATCAGAGGTGGAAATATTTTGGTTTGTTCTAAAAATTGAAGGAAATTATGTTTAAAAAGAAAATAAAGCATTTCATTAAAATTTCTAAATTAAATACTGACCTTTAAAAAACAAAAAATATTTGAATTTGATTTTGAAGAGTTGTACCGGAAGCACGGCTCCTCGGTGCGCCCTGCTTGTTGGAGTCGGTAGAGCCCGTAGGAGCGGTCGGGCCCTGCCTCCCTCCCTCTTCCTCCCGCTGCGCAGAGCTCACAGGAAGGCTGGTCTCGTCTCGCAGAGGCGGCGTTCCTAACTGCACACACCGGATACTCATCACGGTCAGTACAGCCTCACTCGGCTGAAGGCGGCGACACAAGAAGGACACTTTCCTGGGCCGTGTTTCCCTCCTCGTCCCACCGCTCTGACTCCGGCCGTATTCGCTTTCTCCGGTTTTGTTTTTGATTTTCGAACCTTCTCCCGCGATAGTTTCTCCGTTGCGCTCTCGGGTTTCTTCTGCTGACATGGTAGATTATCACGCTGCCAACAACCAGCCGTCGGGCGGGCCACAGACCTACATGGAACAGGAGAATGACTGGGACCGCGACCTGCTTCTGGACCCGGCCTGGGAGAAACAACAGAGAAAGGTAAGGCTGCCCGAACCGGGCCCTTCTGTCTGGACCGAGAGGAGGCGGCGGGCTGAGAGAAAATGGCAAAGGAGGGGATGCGGAGTGGAGGTCAGGGACCGAGCACGGGCCTCGGTTTTTGTTCACTGAGCCCCGACCCCCCCTCGCTGATTGAATCCATCCCGCTTCCAAATCCGGGAACCGGTTCTGCTCTTAGCTCGCCTGGTTCCCCGTGAAAAGCGGATTCCCGGGTTTGGGTGACATTAGAGTAGCTTTCACTCTTTTTTTTTTTTTTTTTTCTTCCTGTGAGCGGAAATGGGGCCCGCATTGTTTCAGCCGGGAATGAGCAGACGCCCCCCCCGGTGGTAACGGGATCGAGCGGTGCCACAGATCAAGCCGGAGGCCAGAACGAGGACGGTTCGGTTCTAAACGACCACGTTTCCCGCTCTGAACCGTGAACTTGTGGTTCTGACCACGCAGGTTGCTATTGGCAACGCCTTCAGTTGAACCCACGGCCTGCTGCTGAAATTCCTTCAGGGTTTTGGGGGATTTTGAACCTAATCAAAAAACGGGGTTGACTGTTGTTCTTTAGAGAAGCTATGTGGGTCTGGTATGCTGGGACCGTTTACACACACACAGAGACATTCCCACAGCAGATTACCATACAACCTGGTGGGCACAGTCCTCGGAGCTCTGCTCCCACCTGGTTAGTCAGTGTGCATGTGTTTGTCCACAGGTCAAAGTTTCCCCTAAAGGAAAAGCCAAACCACCAATGATTAACCGACCGTGGCCTCCTGAGCAAACCTGTGCTCGGGTTCCTCCCCCTGAAGTGGCGGGACGTCAGAAGAACCCAGATGAGACTCATGTCCCACAAAAGTGTGGAAATGTGCTTTAGTGTGAGTGTTGTCATTAAAACCATGGGTGATTTAACTTTGGCCTCAGTTCCATGAGGGTTGTTGTTTATTTAGATCAGAATGTTGCTTTGATCCCTTTTCTCTCTGATAGCAAGAACCTTCAGCCTTTTTAGAGAGCGTTTACCGTTTGTCTCGGTTTCTGGTTCCGTTTAGTACACTCCAGAAGCATTCTGATCCCCCCCCTGAGGTTCAGGACTGATCCATCCGAGCCCAGTTAATTGCAGTTTATTGCAGACCCAGGTCCCCGCCTGACAGGCGTGTTATTAAAGTTTTGCTCGCTGCTCAGGGATCTGCCACACGCTGAAACATGTCAAAGCACGCAGTGACGCCACCCCAGGTTCTGCTGTAACTGTCAGCCTTCGTTCCCAGCCTCTCTGTGACAGTTGGGTTGCATTTTCTGATGTGGTGGCGAGTAAGCATAGCGAGGTGGGCGGGTGAGCTAACAAGGAAAGCATACAAGCCTTTGGGCCCTGAGCAGGCTGTTCAGGCTTGTCACTAAAAAGAACAAAACGTCACAGACGCGCAGAGTGAAAGCGAACTTTATCCTGTGCCGCTGCGTGAAAGTGGGACATTTCCTCACGTAAATGATGTGGTCAGAACGATTATCTGGATTTTCCTACAGCCTGTTTGAACAGCACTGATTGTAAATGGACTCAGATTGTCCAGTTAGCGGCTGTAACTGACTCGAAGTAGATGACATAATTTGATAGGATGTTCCTGCTTTTCCAGTTTCTGATCCGGTAGCTGTTTTCCAGCCTTCCCTTGTTGCTGTTTTTCCCTCCTGCATGTTGGAGCTGTGCAGCTCAACGATTCTTATTGTGATGCTGCTGTAGATCAAAGTGCGTCTCTGTCCTGCAGCATGACAAAGCCCGGCGTCCCTCAGCAGAGCTGCTGAACACTGTCAGTTTGTTCTGGCGCCGCCCACTTCACATGCTTTTTATGCCCCGGACCAGCAGAGGAAAGTTATGATGATCCAAGTCGTCTCAGCTGGGAGTGACCCAACAGTCCATCAGGCTGCTGTTTCTGTTTCACAACAGGGATGAAAATGTCTGGGTTAATAAACACTGTAGCTGCACTTGTGGGTGAGAACCGGGTGGTTGGTGGATGCAGAACTAAACGGTGACGTTTGTCCAGTTTGAGGTCTGAGCTGCTCAGCAGATACTGGAGTATTGCAGAGGACCTCCTGTATGTAATCCAGTTAATTCTGTTTTCTCTGCATTATGTGAACACGGTAATCCTCAGCACACTGACATGTTTGTGTGGGGAGCCTCTGAACACACAGCTCAAGGAAGCTAATGACGTTAAGTTCCACCCAGTTCATGTTCTGATAAATCCAAATAATGATCAAAAACTGGTGTGGTGTTCACACTGCTGACAGCTGATCCCAGGTCAGCTGTGGGAAAGCCCTCAGCTGACTGTGATCCAGAATCAGCTTGGGTGCCCAAACAACGAACCAGTCAGACAGGCGGTAAGAGGACAGCAGAGAGGAATGTCAGGCATCTCCCTCCCCTACCTCTGGCTTTGCTGTGAGTGTGCGGGGGAAAACATTCCTTTGGTGGCCTATTATAGCATGGTAGACTAGTTGGGGTGCTTTGGTTAGAGGAGGAGGTGGGGGTGTTTTTTACCAGACAGGAAGAAGGGGATTGTTTTTGTTTTTGGGGTGTGGGTGTGGGTGGGTGGGTGGGTGGGTGGTTGGGTGGGTTTGATTGATTGATTGATTGTAGTGCTGCAGAAATGTTTCTCCAAATGTTGTTCTCGTCTTTTGATCCACTTCGGAGCCATTGGTCACAAACCGCCATGGTGGGGGGGCTCGCTGTCATCCAGACAGATCTTTCTGGCTCATTTCTTTTCACTTACTGTTTGTATGAACAGGAAATACTTGTAGTTTCTGATTTCCCAGCTCAGGTTACCTTCTGCTGTTCTGGTGTGTACCGTAGTTATTGGGTTTAGTGTATGGAGTTTCCCCCTGATGAATTAGTTTGGAACAATGGAGGATTTCCTTTTGGTTTCCTGCCCGTTTGTTTGCTGAAGGCTTTCAGCTTCATCTTCAGGTCTCTCCTCTGGAAAATTGTGTTTAGGGATGCAGGTCATCAGAAATGACTTCCATGATAAGCCTTTATGCAGAACGTTATCTTCACACATGAACCGAAAAGTAGAAATGTCTGAAAGTCCAACTCCGATCAATTTTTAGTAGTGTTCCCAGTGATCTTTTAATTATGGTTATGCCGTTTTTAGCCAAAAGAAAAAAATCTCTCATTTTCTAGGATGTAGTTTCTACAGAGCAGCTAGAGTTCTCAGAAATTCACCTGAGTTGTGGGCGGGACCGTTGGCACGGTGCATCTCCGCCCACCTTCTTGTCGCTGAGAGCTCTCTGTTTACACCTTTTGTCACCCATAGAAAATGTCTTACCTCCTGCTGCAGCGACATGAAGTCAGTTCAGTCGCCATTTTTCCACAATATGCATGTTGCCACGTTGGAGCTGGACAGCAGTGATTGGTTTGAGTCTGAGTCAGCGTTTCCATGGCAACTACTGTTTCCAATCATGGGTAAGCTTGTTTAAAGTCCACACCCCTTCCACTGAAATTGGGACAATCTCAGGAGAATTTTTTAAAACATTCACACGCTTATACACGCTTTCCGGCTAGGTTCCAGCCCCTCGCCCTCACATTACCGGTGCAACAAAAATAGCAAGCAATATCTGATCTATCCAGCCATACAGTTTTGATCCAGATTTCAGTTTAGATGAGGAAAACAAAGACGTACATTGATCTATTTGTCTGCAAGTGGATGCATCAGGATTGAGTGGAGCAGGAGGCTTGTGGCCCGCTCAAGGGGTTTTAAATGCAGTCTTTTTCACTCTGTATTTTTTTTTTCATCTGCCCTTTGTTTCCTGGTGCGAAAAAAGAAATACTCAGAAATGGGATTTTAAGCTTAATTTTCTTTGTCATCCATTATGAGAAAATGCACCAAGAACGTTAAAAACGCCACTTTCTTTTGAGCGGGTCTTTTAGTTCTGCTCTTTCAATGCTCCTCCTCCAGCTGATCAGAATCTAACTTTTTGTGTTGTTTGACTAAATTGAGATGAGATCATAAAGGAGCGCCTGAGCGCTGCCTTCTGAAACCCGTGGTTGAAGATTCCTTTTCGGTCCTGCCTCCATGGCTGCAGCTGTGCAGATGGCATTGGTTCTTGGGTCTGTGAGGCTGCAGCATCTTTATTTTCCTCCACAGCTTTCTGCAATGCTTTTTTTTTTTTTTTTTTTTTTGGAAACCTTTTCAGAGCTAAGATGGGATCCTGCTCCTGACGGGAAGCAGGGAGTTCAAATTCAATGTGTTCAATAAAGGAGCTTGAAACAGACTGTCAGAGCTGTGTACAGAGGTTTGAACGGTAATGTTGTTTCCTTAAAGAATTGCAGAACTGAACTTTTTTGAATTGGTTCCTCCTTGTTGATCTCTATTGTTCATTTCCACAAAGGAAGTACTCAAACGTAAGGTGTGGGTGAACATAGTATTGTTTGACTTCAGAGGAACTCTGACCAAAAAAATGTAGATGAACTGTTTTCAGGAGAAGTAGCTACTATTTCCCTTTTTTTAAATGGAGGTCCAAGTCTGAGTTTGCTTTAAGATCAACTTCTCAGCTACTTTCTGTAACAATAGGAAGTTCCACCACTTTGGTTTGAGTGAAACTGAGCAAACTGGATGTTTGGATGGAGCGTTGGTTGATTCATTAGCTGATTATTTTTTATTTCATTTCAGTCTAGCTCCGTATAATAGTTACTGTGCTCGATCCCGTTAAACTGCTGCAGACCAGATGGATGCTACGCCCGTCTGCGCATCAGTGGTGTTCAACGCAAACATCCGGCTGGTTGAAATTGTTCTAGAAGGTCAAAACCAGAAAAAGTGAAACTTGTTCAAATGTTTTTCTTGTGTGATGTGATGTGTGTCATGTGACCACACCTAGACAGGTTCTTCTCCCTGTGAGGGAGGGGAGAACTCTGCTCTCGCTGTGTTGTAACAAAGGGTGAGCCTCGGTGCTAAATCCTCTTGGAACATGTGGCGCACACACAGCAGCCATGTGGAGGCTTGTTTGGCGGGATCAGAGGTTTAGCACAATTAGACTGGCATTAAACGGATCGTTTATCTTCTGGCCTTCATGTGAGGCTGAGGCATTTCTGAATTAAAGGAATTCACTTGTACCGTTTTCTTCTGGGGTGGAGCGACTCCTGAAGGGGGAAATCACCGGGTGAATTTACAGCTCTCTGCTTGTTTGAGTGTTGTGGTCTCAAAAACAAATGTGCCATTCTGGTTGTGGCTTCTACAGCCTGTGGCTGGGTGAACACGAAGCCAACGCACCACGATGGAGAAGAAAGTCTTTGTTTCTTCGAAGGCTGTCTCTGATTTCGTCATTGAGCTCCTCTTGTATTATTTAAAGCCCCTCCAAGTGGGGCACTGGGCAAAGAGACTAGGCCTACAGGGACATGTGCATGGTGCCAGCAGACACTCTGAAAGGTCCAGAAACATGTGCTGATCACCTCTGAGCCCAGTTCTGCAAATCATTCATGCAACAGAATGTGGGAGTCGTGGTGCACCTGAGACAGAAACCTCACCAGCGGGGAATCAAAGCGTCTGCAACGGTTTCTGGAGAGCAGCATCAAATATTGACTCGGTTTAGCTGATCATTAGGGTTCTTTGCTCATCAGGTTATTCTGCACAGCACTCCTGCAGTTATTCCATCTTGCAACCACATCATTGTTACAGCAACAGGATTGCGGAAAAGGATTGTTTCGGGATTGCTTCTAGGTTTTATCTGTTTTAATTTGCAGGGGCTTCCATCTGTAATATTTGTGTGTGTTAGTGGGGGTGAATCTCACAACTTTTCTCCTATTGGAGGTCTCCTTTGAGGCTTTTCCAGGAAGACAAAGTTTCAGAAAGCTCTGTGTGGCTTTAGGTGAAGCTAGAGCTCATGAGAACATTTTCAAGCTTTTTAAATGTTTTCAGTTGATCCTCCTTTTGAAGAACGTGGAGGAGATGCAGAAAGGGGCACGCAGAGCTGAATGTTTCTGTTTTGTTGAACCACATTTCATTTTCATGCATGAAAACAGATTATTTAACAGATGGTTTATAAATACCTGCTGCTGGTTTGTGTGCAATAAAGACGGATGAGGAGGACATGCTTTTGCTTGTGTGTGTGAAGCTGAAAAGAAGCAGCTTTTTCCTCTTTTTTACAAAGTCAGAACAGAATATTAAGAGTTTTTGCAAACACGATGACTGGCAGAAGAGCAGCAAAGAAATGTATTTAAATAAAATGGAACTGGCAGAAAAATAGAAATTTCCTCCACCTCTTTTGAGGCCTCGTCTTGAGGATTTTGTGGGTTTCTACTTCCTCTGTTTCAAGTAAAGCCACCTCATGCTGAGGGTGAAAGATCAGATGTTTCAGAAGAAACGCCTACAGGTCAGCTTGGCCGCTGAAGTGAATCCTGTCCAGTTCTACCTAATGTCCAACAAAGGTGTCACTGTTGTTTCTTGGAAAAACATTGGAAAGTCAGAAGAAATGAAGCTGCTCTGACCAGAAGGTGAAGGTCTTGATGCAGCAGCTGCATCAGACAGTGGACAGCAGGGCAGCTTTGCGCTCTCCGTCCTGACTGATCCAATCAAAGTGAGCCTGCAGAGTATTATTCTGAGCACGCTCAGAGATTTCAGTGTTGGGTCTCCTGCGTGTCACAGCTCTGCAGTGAGCGTAAAATGACGTGCTGGTGGAGTTAACGCGGGCCTTCTGAGCTGCTCTGCAGCAGTTTCTTTTTTTCCTCTTCTTCACACCAGTGCCGCGAAGGCCCGACAGCTCGTCACAAAGGCGAGAATCGAGTCACAGCGTTTCCTGCCGAGTTTGCCACAGCGGCGAGAAAGCGTTGTAGGTTCTGTTTGACAGCTGCTGTGATGCAGCTCTGTACTTCGGTGGAGCCAGTTAAAAACAACTGATTCATACTACAGAAACACGCGCTCCGACAAAATTTAAACTTTCTAAAAATAAGGTGCTCTGGTGTTGCTTAGCAACAGCCCGGATGCAGAGTTGTGGTATTAATTTGTACAAGGATTTCCTGGTCGAAATCCAAAGCTGATGCGAGTTAGAATTATGGTCAGGGGTAGAGTGTTCAACCACAGTTGAACATTCGGGCCATCAAACAGCTGCACAAGACCACTGGATTATTATCACAGATGGTCTGCTGACCAGGTGTTTGTTTCTAAAAAGAGATGTAAACTAAAAATGCATAAAATTAAATGGATGTTGCTGTGGGTTTTCACTATGCAACGTTCAGCGTTGTCTGTTTTTCAGAGTTTTAGTAAGGGTTTCTGAGATGATGCAGTGACTATGACTCAAGTCATTTTTATTACATTACATTATAAATTAGTCTTTTTTTAAGCTCCAGTCTGTCATATCTTGAAGCTTTTTTCAGCATAATTTCTACCTGATCCTGACACTCTTATTTAAGTCTGTGAAAGCAATGCTCACAAAGCAACTTCGTAAAACAACTTTTTAGCCCACTGCTTCAAATGAGTGACTTTGTAGATGCATTAATATTAAATTTTGTTCATCTGGACTTGAACCTTTGACTGACTCATTTTTTTCTTTTTTTTGGTCTGCAGATGGACAGTAACTAGCCGGTTCTCTGTGAAATGAAGAGGCTTTTCTGCATTATTGCAGTCATTTTAAAAGGATTACAGTGATGTGCGCGAGAGACCCCTTCCCCATAGGCTCGACCTGCCTACGTTCACCACTGCCATGACCCCCCTCTTGTACCGGGGTGGGGGTTCTGTTTTTTTTATATATTTATATATATATATATATATATATAAATCAACTCGAGTAAAGAAGTCATGCACTTTTGAAACTTTAACATGAATACTGATAAAAGACAACATTTCGGTCTCCTTCATTCATAATGAAGTTCTTTTCCAGCTCTGGTTCCATTAGGCAGTTCCCTTTACCAGTTTAGAATTGGGACACCTTAAAACGCAGCTATCGTTTTAGAACCGGATTCCCTCAATTTCCCATTCTGCTCTCTGTGGTTCTCTGCTGAAACTTGATGATGTTGAGCATCTCGAGGTGCAGCCCGGCTCCATTCGTGGTGTGAACACGGTTTAGGGAAACGTCCCCAGAATGGGAGATCTGATTGGTCGTTAATCTCTTTCCCTGCAGCCTGTTAACTTCCTGCCTGATGAAACAGTCTGCTGCTCATGGATTTGCTTCTACATCCTGTGTGTGAGTGGGGATGATGAATCATGAGGGGAGGGGGAGCTCAGGAATGTGTGACGGAGTTGGTCGGGGGGTGTAAGTTATGGCTTGGTGTGTGTGTGCGCGCGCTGTGGGTCATCAACAAGCGGAAACTCAAAGGAACAAACAATGTTCTGCTCCTTGTCCAGAGTCTGGACACTATAAATTCCTTTTATGGACACACACACACACACACACACCCAGCTTCTTTACAGGATTTTAAATGAAACGTAGAGATTTGAGAGTGAAAGGATCGCAGACTCGTCCTCCATGGACGTTTTGACATGTACCAACTGAAAACACAAATAGGAAAGACCTTCTGGCTGCATTCCTCTCTTGGGAAGGTCTAGTTCTGAGCATCCTGGTTTATTGTCATGGTTTAGTGGGGCACTAAAGCAACGGTAGCATCTTCAAATGTCAATCATTACTGTTGTGCTGTATCAGTGTCAGGTTCCTGTAAAAGTTGGAACTTCTCTTTAACAGGTCAGGTTTTCAGCTCGTGTTATCTTCTCTTGAAAACTACCCAGAATTCTGTGCGCTGAAGCACCTTTTTGTCTTTAAGTTGCCTGAAGTTTCTGTTCATAACTTTCATTCCAAGGGTTTAGACAGTTTGTTCTCAGGTTTCTGTCTTAGCTGGAGCTCTGATCAGATCCAGGTCACATTCTGTATCAAACGCGCAGGACAAGGTCATACTGTGCATGACTGTAATCTACACACAGTGAGGACTCCAAAACAGAACCTTTGTCAGAGTTTCTATTTGTCATAAAGACAGAACAGCTCATGTTTCTGTCTTTTGATTAACAAGTTGTTTAGATTTCAGTTTCCTAAACTCACCTTTTGAGCTTTAAATGTTAAAAAGGCTGGGTTTTCTTTGGTTATTCAGCAGTTTAATAAACCTCTGGTCAAGAATGTGATCCATGACCTCTGCAGATATGTGCAGACCATGAAAATGACTTTAAGCTGGGGTTATCAGAGGCCAGGCTGATATTCGCCTTGAGTCTGACCTAGGACTTGTCATCAGAAACATATCAAACTGTCACTCCAGCTTCCTTTTGCTTTTTTTTATGACAATTGCTCTTTCCTGCTTCTTATATGAAATGTGGGGAGGAGTGTGTGCTGTCTCACATTCCTGTGATTCGCCAAATACTCGTCAGAAGCAGAGAGGTGCACCTTGCCCTTTTTAATCACTATTTTCACTATCTCTTGCACTTAAACGCTTTGCCTTATAAGGTAAAAGTGTGCCAGGCGCATTTTAGGGAGGAGGGACAGGAAGAGCCTGTTACCGTGACTATTCTTTCTGCTGAGCAACTGCTTCTGCTTGAAACTCCCGTTTGACTGCATTTTTTCCTGCGCGTCGCTCATAATGTTCCTCCATCCGTCACTTTTTCAGTCATTTGAGTCACCGACTGTTTGATTTTTTTTCTTTTTGATGCAGATGAATGCGGTTTGGTTTTTTTTTTTGTGTGATTTGAGTTCTTTCAACTCTGAAATTCTTTTTGCTCAAAGAGAAACTGCCTTTCCTTTAGTTTCTCCTCCTTTTCCTGTTGGTTCAAATGCCTCCACCTCAGTTTTGCACCTCCATTATCAGTTATGCGTCTGTGGAGCTGACAGAGGAGCTGCCAGCTCAGCAGGCTTTGGCTCACCTCCTTTTTTTAGCCTTATGATTAAAATGAACCCGCTCTCAGTAACTGTCTTGCTTACTGGTTTTTGCACTTATTTAATCTAAAGTGGCGTTTACTCACTCGTACTGAGACTATAATTTGCATGCTTGAGCCAAACGCGTGTGTGTTAAAGCAGGTGAAATGTCACCAGAGAAGCAAAATGAAGAAATCTACCTAAACAGGGTTTTTTTTTTTTTTAAAGCAAGGTCTACCATTACCCAGAATATTTGAAGAACTTTTGTTCTCACACTGTTCTTCTCTGATAATTATTACTTCTCTTTTCTGTTCAACAACTTCCTCTGATGGGTGTGTGTGTGTGTGTGTGGGGTGTATTAGTCACTGTTTAAAAAGGCACTAATGGACTTTGTTTTCAAAAGACTGTTTGTCATCAGACAGTGTTATCCTGATGTCTGTGGGTTTTTCATTGAACAGACCTTTGTGTTCATGATCAAATCTATCATGAAAGATGAGTGAGTTCTGTGACTGTAGAACATACCCATACCATTAACACTCCTCAACCGTGCTTCACTTACCATGTCTGTTTATTGGCAGCTTCAGCTCAGTTTTCAAACAAGCCATTCTCCTTCAGTGTAATGGTTCTGCACTGGACTTGGAAGATTGTCCCTCACCCTGTGATCCTGAAGGTCATGGCACAGGTTGAGGATCAGCAGTTTAACTCCAAACATTGCATTAAAGCATGATCACCTTCTGTTGTACAAACAGATCCGCCACAAAGCTAAGCACTGATGGAAAAGCAGGAGTTTTCCCATTATGGAGGTGTTTATTTCACACCTACCATCCATCTAAATATTGATTAAAACCAAACATACCCCATGCTGTCTTAAAACATCCAGGAACAAAGCATATTCATGGAGGCCCCTGAAGTTCTTCTGGCCTAATCCCAATTTAAAGACCGTCACAGGACATTCGTTGTCCTGAAGACTCTGAGCTGTTTGGTAGATGTGAAGTGGGTCTTCACAACGTCGGGCAGATGGTTTTAATGTTGTGGATGATCAGTGGGCAGTCGTACAAACTGCATAAATCATTTACATGTGAATCCTGTGAATCTTGTTTCCAGAAATTTCCAGCTCTCGGCCAAAAAAACAGGCAGCTGGCAGTCGGAATATCTGCTAATGAAAACCTCATGCTAGCTTTAAATAAATGAATGTTTTTTTTTTCTTTTTGTATTGCAATCATTTTTTTTCCAGATGCTTGAATTTTTCTTCTGCAATGAAACCTTTTGAAGAACCTGCTTCCCATCCATTTTCAGTTTGTAGATGTTTCTGTGGGAAACGGTTTTTGTATCTACATGACTGGTTCCTCTGAGCGATTCTGGTTCCTGCTGCAGTAACAGAACACAGGACCGTCAGGACTGTCCCGGGGCTCTGGAAAAATTCAGCCTGCAGTTTGAATAAAAGGCCCGCCACAAACAGCTGATGCTCTGCCCTGCCAACTGCTGTCAGAGCCTGCCAAACTCCTGATTTGGCTCGTGTAATGTAGTAATAATGACCTCAGCTCATTCAGCAATAAGAGCGCTCTGGTTCTGTGATGGAGGGGGGGAGGGCTGGTGAAAGACGGGGAACACCACTTTGGCTACTGCTGGCTGCCGAGTTCTGCTACCTTACAGCTGGAGATGTGGGGAAGGCGGCTCACGTAGATCAGACCGAGGCAGAGGGTAACTCAAAAAATTGACAGTTTCTACTCTTTAATGTCTTTTGGCTTCATTCTGTAATTGAACTTAATTTGCAGTGAAAGCGAAAAAGATGAAGTCATGGGAGTGAGCTCTTAGCAGCAGCACATCTCTGTCTGAGGAACAATTGTCTGTACTTCCTCATCTCACTCTGGAGACGCAATTAAGCTTCTGTTGTTCTTCAACTGAAGCTCTTGAATTTTATTCTTAAGCACAAACTGCTGAAGTGCTGAGATAGAAAGGGCAAGTTTCTCATAATGACAATGAAATGTCTAAAGTAGCTTTAAGCCATCATTCCTATGTGGGTAAAATACTCTCATGCCTCCAGGGTCAGCGTGAGATGAACCACTCAATCATCTACTGTGAAATGTTCAGCGTTTCAACTTCACTTTCTGTTAATAGTACTATCTTTTTGCATGTGTGTGGTTGGAATTGTTAAAGGGCCCATTTCAAGAGAAATCAACTTTTTGAGCTTATTAGAATATTATAATATATTTAGACCAGAGATATGTAGTAGTATAATGTTATGTTATAATCATGTTGCATTATAACGCTTAAGATCAAATAAACAGCAACTTTTACCTCTAGTTCTTCATGAAAAGCATTCAAGGGTTTGGTTCAGTCAGTGACTGTATACAAGAACTGGATTGAGTGACCCTTCTGTGACCCCTGTCTGAATAACTATTCTTGCTCTGATACCTTTTAATGTTCTAGATAATCATTTTCTTCATATTTGTTATGCAGTTCATGTTATTCAAGCTCTAAACTGACCATTCAGATGCCTCAATAAAATTAGTTGGAGCCTGCTGGCTCCCCACGACCAACGTTCCAAACATCTGTCAGATTTTGTGTAGCCCACGTTCACGTGGTAGGGGTGTAGCCTTCCAACAACTGATTGGTGGTTGCTATGGAAACATTTGATTGGAACGACTCGGACCAATCACTGCTTTGATGTCGTCTGGCTCCAACATGGTGGCATTTGTTCTGTGAAAAATATGGCAACTGAGCTCACTTCATTTGGTTGGAGCTGAAAGGAAACCATTTTCTATGGTTGAAGATTCACTCACTCACTCCAGTTCTCATTCAAGGTCAATGGTTCCTAAGAATGAGGCCCTCTAGTGACCAAAGGCAGTCAAGGAAGTCTCACTATTGTAGTTAAAGCGCTGCTAAGTATTTCGTATGGATTAAAAGATTTAGAGCTCAGTATAATCTGATGTTATCAGTCAAATTTGGACATTTCTATTTTTCAAGGGAATTGTAAAAATACTCACACCAAAACTGTCTCATATTAAAACAGTTTTTTCAAAATAAAATGGAGGGACAAAATTAATTAAGATAAAAAGCGGAATATTTAGACCAGAGATCCTTTCTGCTAATAAACCTCTTATCGGCTGTTTTTTTTTTTTTGTTTTTTGTTTTAAGCACCAAGACATAGAAAAAAACGGACAAGTCAGAAGTTTTCTGTTAATAAAAAAATCGGGCGTGTAAGAACCATGTACGATTGAAGATTTTATGAGAAGCCACTAAACCTCTTCCGGTGTGCTGAAGGGACTTGAGCAAAGCTTTTCTTTGGTCTTTGACCTCACTTGACTTTGACTCGCCACATCTTTTGACTCGTCACAGCTGTCAAAACGCCTGAGCGCCTCCTGATTGAGCTTTGTCATAGACACTCCCCTGGACAGAAGGTCTAATGGCTGCAGATGGATGATGACTCCCATCATGCAGACTCTATTTCATTCATTGCATTCCTGAACAATGGACATTCTCCACCCCTGTTGCTTTGCGGCTCCTGTAAATGTCAGGAAGTGGAAACACCGGTTTCTAATTGGCTGAAAAAATAATAGATACTTAAAAATGAAACCAATAAATGCGAAAGAGAAACTTTTTCAAAACATTAAGTCAAACAATTCTCATGCTTCTGTGACAAAAATGGAAATGGTTTGATTTAATGTTTAAAAGTTTGGCTTTGTACCAGAAATCTGATCCAGTTTTTTTCTTTCTGGGGGAAATTTGCAGACAAGTGAGTGAAGAACACTTCCTGTTTCTCAAAAAAGTGATGGGGATGAGGATTTGAAATTGACTGAGAACAGCTTGAAGATGAAGAATAGAATTGGAGGGAGGAAGAGCATTGCAGGCATTACTGACATACCTGTCGTTCTCTCATAGTTGACACACAAGTGATTTAACAAAACACCCACCTCACAGAACATGTTTATGGGTGGAATCCTAAGACAACAAAAGAACAACAAAATGTTATTTTTACGTTATTGCCAAATATTTGCTGTTCTGGTTCAAGATCAAAGTTGGAGGCCCTTCCCTTTCTGTCGTTACTTTCTCTACTTCATTTAGTCCTGGAAGTAGACCCAGTGCTTCATCAAACTTCCTCATCTGTCACAGGAGAGTTAAACTCTGCACCACAAACCCATTTATATGAAGACGTACTCCCCTCCACTTTTCCTTTCTGATCCTCCTCTCATGTAGGATTAGGGAGCTGTGGTGGCTTTTCTCTTGAAGGATGTGAACCGTTTCCAAGTTCTACCAGAATAAGTTGTCTTGTTAACTTCTCAGCTTTCTGCCGCAGTCTGTTGCCCCGACTGCCTCTTTAAGGGAGAGTTTCTCTTAAGAACTCGCTTGCACATATTTTACAGGATTAATATTTCTAAGCTCTTTAGGATTTCCTGCTGTTGAAGGAAAATTGTTAGAAAAAAATGAGTTAATTTGTTGATCTTGTTATTGTAAACCCAGATGGGAGCTGGGCTTTGGTTAGTCCAAATTTAGGCTTTTAAAATGTGCCTCTCTGCCCGAAATCCACAAGCACCAAATGAAGAAATGAACGAATGGCTTTTGTAATGCCGTGTCAACATAGTTATGCAATGTTGGGGCTGTGTGAGCTGGAGTGGAGCAACAGTTCTTTTGGACTCACTTCAGCTCACTAAGGCCTCATGTGGAAATATTTCATATGAAAAAAAACTGGAATGATGAGAGTATTTTTGTTCCCAAGACATGAGAGGGTTGGAATTTCTAAAAGACCAAATTAATTCATATTTGAAACAATCATTTTTATGTCGCTGCAGCTGCAAACTAAAGCAGAAATCAAAGCTTGACAATGATGTTGCAGGATTTTTTTGGTCAGATAAGTTTGCCGCTGCCTCCACCGTCGCAGCATTTCAGTTCCACCCCTGGCCCAATTTCCACCAACAAAGACAGGAAGACTCATAGAAACATGAAACAACCACATCAGCTGACCCTGTCCCTCTGCTGATTTTTAGCTTTTAACGCTTGAAGCTGAGCGTGAAGATTACGTGCTGATGACTTGATATCAGGCTGTAATTAAAAACCAAGAAAAACCCCACAGAGATCAGGACCCCTCCCCTCTGTTCCATAAAGATCTATTTCAAGGTTTTCATGAAGGACAAACAAGCTGAATGTAAACTGGTTTCATATTTCAAAAGCATTTAAAATTGAACATGATTTGCTTAAAAATTCTACAGAAATTGCACCAGTTGAACTTCCTGTATTAGGTGATTCCAGGTTCTAATTGACCTGATCCAGGTAAAAAGCAGCAGGTAAAGCACGATGGTGTGACAGACTGGATATGGGCCCCACAATAAAGAAATAGATATACCTAATATTTTGATCTTTTTGTTTTTAATGTCTGCTAAAAGATTTTTCTAGCTGTATATTTTCAAAATGGCAAATTTGTTTCATGATCTCTGAATTTGTTGTTTGGCATTTTGGATCATTTTTCTCTCAAAGCTTCTCTTTTTTTTATTTTTACACATTTATGCAGGAATAAAAGCAGCATAAAGAGATGTTGCATTAAGCCTGAAACATCGCCACCACAGCAGAAACTTGTCTCTAAACTGAGGCGTCACAACAGTTTGGGTCAGATCTCTGGGTCAGAATGTCTGTGGAAACAAAGTGTGGCTGTAAATTCTTTGCTGTAGTTCAGATCTTGTTCCTCTGAGGGTGATGGAGAAATGTGACGGGTGCAGGCAGCTTAGCTTGCATGGTTTGTTGCTGGAGTGCTCCAGAGCTCCACTCATACTGGTTTCTTCCTTGAAGTGATCTGATGCTTCCAGCTGGAAAACAAACATCTTTAGAAGAGCTTCAGTCCCTCTGAAGATTCATATAAATAAATCTTCAGTTTTTCCATTTTAGCCTCACATTTGATCTGTAGTCACTCTCAGAAATTACACTTTTTTTTTGGACCATCATTTACCCCCTCCCACCTTCGGTTTCTCTTTCCTCTTGTCCGTAATCCTCCTTTTCCTTTGCTCCGCTGCTGAATTTGGGCTCCTCCAGAGATCTACATGTCTGGCTAGACACTTTCTGTGAATCTAACTGAAAACTGTCTGCCATAAACTGTTGACTCACATAATGGCATATCTGAGGGGGGGCAGGTGGCATTACACTGCAATTACACCTGAGTGTGTTCGTCCTCCGGGTTCTGTTTGTGTTCTGACCCTGTATTACCACGCTGGCCTTCAGATTACCTGTCAGCCTTTGAGGCCAGGACCTCTGCTCGTCTGCTGGGCTTTTGCATGCTGATGATCACCTCGTCGTCCAGACGTCACGCCGTAACAGGAGCAGAGCGTCACCTGCAGCAGGGATCTGCTCCTTTTGATCTGCAGGTTTCTGGATGCTGATATAATGCCTCTTCTGTTTTTTTTTTTTACCTTACACACAGGATGATAACACCACATTGCATCTTGAGCAAGCTGCCTTTGAAGTCTCATTTCAACGACATTTTTATATATTTTCAATGCGTTCCCAGTGGTCTAAATTATGATGATGCAGTTTTTAGCCAATATTTAAAAAAACAGTTTTTTTTAAGACTTAGTTTCTGCAGAGCGGCAAGAGTTCATTTGAATTTTGCCTCTTGTTGTGGGTGGGACTGTTTGCGCAGAAGTAACTGTAAGTGATTTCCCATCATTCCTTTGTTTACATTCTCTCCCGCTAGCTTACAGCCCCTCACAACCCCGCTAACATTGGCATAACAAAAAAAAAAAAAAAACACGGCCAGCAATATCAGTTTTCTAGCCATAAAGTTTTGAACCAGGTGCCAGTTCAGACAAGGAAAACATAAATATTCATGGATCTATTTGTCTGCAAGTGGATGCATCAGAATTGGAGCAGAACAGGGAGACTTAAGCTCATCCATGTCGGTTGCTGTGTCACAAATCTGAGGTTTTTGAACTGGCACGTTTTTATCTGCTCCTGATCATCACGATTTGAATAAAAAAATACTTAAACATGTTTAATCTTCTTTTAAATATGTCCCCCATCATGAGAAAAATGCTACAAGAATATGTTAAAAACACAGTTTTCATTGGAGTGGTTCTTTAAACTCAAGATTTTCCTCAGACCAAGCTGCGTCTCTGACACATGCTTCAATCCTGAACTCTTTTTCTGTGTGTTTGTTAAACTCCAAACAGCTGTTTCTTCGGTGAGCCTGAAGCTGTTCATTCCTGAGTTAACAAACGCTGACCCCTCACAGGCTCTGCTGTGGCCCCTGGGGGACGGTGTCCTGTTCCTGCACAGTAGCATGCAGCATATCCTGTTACACCATTGTGTGAACGAAGCTGCAAGAAGCAGAGGAGTCTGCACATGATGAACTGTTTTCACCCTGCTTTTAAAATGTTTGGAAGTCTTTTTTTTTTTTTTTCCCTCATTCAAAAATCATTTTGATTGTTTAAATTAAGTCCGTCAATGAATTTACTCACATTTCACAAATCCAGTAACAAAAGTTGCACTGCGATTTCTTAAGTTTGTCTAAGAATAGGTTCTCTGAAGTAGGGCAGTTGTTGAGGTTTATCACAGGATCTGGACGGCATGGCTCAGTTTGGTGCAGCTGGTTCAGCCTAGTCAAAGATCTTTGAGGTTTCTACTTCTGCCACATTTAGCTTTTATATGCTTATATTTTAAATAAAGTTAAAAAAAAAATCTCAGCTTGAGAAATTCCATGTAAATTAAACTACCCTTGAAAGAGCAGCGCCGCCTGCAGGGGAGGTGGTGGGTGTGACTCCACCCCCTAAAACTTTCTGCAATGAACAGTTATGAAGGTGTGGTTACTGAAGAAGTTTTAGTGCTGTCTCATTTTTACAAAAACAATACATATTTTGACAGGAAATGGCATTGGTATGTGATGATGCACCATCTGATAAAGAATGAGCTCAAAGGGTTTGGGTGGAAGTCCTGATGACAGCCACTCCCTGATCACACTCCCTTTACCCAGTTTGCTTTAAAGTACCGGTATCTGTTTGTGGAATTGATGTAATGCTTGCTGTGAAGGAAGCAGATATGATGAAATGTGTCATCAGCGTGCTTCAACACATCCTCAAACTGGAAGAGTGAAGCAACAAGACGGAGTGTCACCAGGTCCCACCACCCTCCTAACTTCCTGTGAGCGCGCCTCGGTGCAGGTCTCCATCTGCCTGGCTGAAGCGGTTCAACCTGCTGCCACCCAGCAGGTGTGAGAACCTTCCTCTAGCTGGGGGCAGGTTTTCTAATTGATGTCTGAAGAGATCCCAATAAGGTGTTTTATTGAAGTGTACCTGTGTGGCGGTGGTGCCTATTGGTGAGAAAAGTGGGCGTTCCCCTTGAAAAACACACCTATTCGCTGGTGCAGGCAGCATTTACAGAATCCATTGTGCAACAGTAATGCTGGACCTGGATCCTTGTTCTAAAGACACACCCACATCTTCCTGTCTGTGTGTGTGGTCACGAGTGTGTAAACTGAGTGTGTAGTCAAAAAATGACACATGCTTTGAGGAACAGGTGTGGGAATATTTGGTAATGCTTGAACTCTGTTGAGGTGAGGTGCACAAAGATGCAGCAGGTGTGGGTTGGATTTGTGAAAACATTCCTTTCTGAGGAGTGGTGTGTTTGAGTGACGGATGAACACTGTCAGTCCATCTTGATGTTTTTCTGTTCTCATGTTATTTTCATGCTTGTCAGTGACTGCTGACGTATGTCTGGACTTTTGATTGAGTCAGACATAAAAGGCTAAGGTCATGCAGACACACCCGTCTGGAATGTGTGCGTGTGTGTGTATCAGACTGACTACATTTTCCCCTCTTTACCACGCTGGCAGAGGAGTTTGGTTGCATGTCTGCTGGAAATGCTGAACCACTTCTTCAAAACTGTTCCTGTTGCTTTAAGTCAAAACTATGCCTTGATGTATATTTATTGTGTTTGTTTTTGATTGATTAAATAAACCAACCAATCCATTCATCCATCTAGAACTTGCTTGAAATAAACCAATTAAAAAGAAACTGCCTTGATCTGCTGACTTGCTTTTTTTTTTAACGCTTTTTCCTAATCTACATATCAGCCTTTCAGTCATTTACAAAGTAAAGAAACTCTTGCATGACCTATACAGATACTACTGCTTACAAACAATTTTTTTTCTGTTTCTTTAAAAAAAAAGTCTATTTTCACTCTAGATGGTTGTTATAAAATCCAGATAAATTAACTTGAAAGCAATTAAATGTTTCTTTTTTTTTTTATTAAGAAAAGCTTTTGTTAGATTAAATTTAAAAAATGTATCTATAAATTGGAGGTTCTACCTTTTGTTCAGTTAGTCCTGATATCTAAATAAGTTTGCAAATCCTAACGAATTGGAAATTGATATCCAGCCTGAACCCCATGACGCCTGAATTTAGTTCCAGCTATGAAAGAATTCACATGTTTTAGCTTTCATGTAGATGATAAATTAAGGATATTTTGGAGCCTAAGTGTTTTGATGCATATTTGCGTCAATCGTTGTCAAGGGGTTAATCAGTAGTTTGTACCTCAGACACACTCAGTTTAAAGAGGTCATTCAACATGTGTTAAGCATTTCAATACAAAACAACTCTAAACATTTAAGCTTTTATTTTAAAAGCTCTGGCAAGACTGTAAATTGTACCTGTACCATTAGGTGTTGGTAATATTAAAGTGTAAACAAACCAGGAACACAAAAACCCAATCCTATCAAAACAAAAGCATATTTTTAGTGAGGACTCTGAATCTGAACATCTTGATGGTTTTTGTGATTAAAAACTTTGCTTTTATACAAATCCTGCTGCTGTGTCTGCATCAGCTTTGCTAGCAATACGTCTATAACGCAGAGTTCTACTTTAACGCTCTAAAAACATGTAAATGTTATATTTAACCGAACCATTTGTAACCAAATATAAATATTCAGAAGATTAGTTTACTGTACTAATGGAAATTGCTGTTTCTTCAAATCTAGACCCACATGTATTTTTCTGTCAGTTTCCACAGCAACCTTGTTGGGATGCTCGTAGCTAATGGTCTGTGTGCGCATTGGTTCATGGTTTAATTTTTGCCTTTTAGGAAAAAATAATTATCCGACTGATCTGGCTATTTAGTACATGCTGTTTTACTGCTTATGTTTGGATAAGCTTCAGCCTGAACACTTGGATAAATAGATTCTCACAGAAAAATTGGACCTACCTCGGTTCTCCTAGTTGTTCTGCAGATGTTTTTTCAGGTGTTGGTGGGTCTTTTGTGTTTAGTAGATTTTTATTATTTTTTTTAAAGCTGGAAAACTCCAGGTCAGCTTGGTTACAGAATGACAGAGCTGATACACGAAGAGGCGAAAAACCCATTTAGAGCAGCAGCTGAAGGCGTTACATAAGATGGGGAAGGAGCACGAGCTTTGAGTGTAAAATAGAAACCTTAACACTCAGATGCTGCTCCACTGTGTTTGCAGCTCAGTTATTCTCTAACCAGACCAGACTCTTCACTGGTCGGCTTTTAAACTCCGCCTTTTTTCCTTACAAGCTTTTTTTTATGGGAAAAAAAAAGATTAGTCCTTTCAGCTGAGCGCCATCCAAGAGTTAAGGCCATGTGACAAGTGGAGTGAACTTTCATAAACGAGCTGCGTACAAGGAATAAAGGTCAGCCCGGATCATGTGTGATTCTTGACTTTGAGGTCACATGCTGCACCTGATGTTGAGGTATTAACTCAGTCTGCAGACTCAGCAGAAGTGCTGCCGAAAACCTGGTCGTTGCTGTCGGCCTCAGCGAAGAGTCGAGCTAATCTCAGAGAAGCCTTGCCGCAAACACACACACACACACTCGGCTTCACAAAAGGCCGCCTCAGAGTCTGTGCTGAATCTTAATGGTGGCATTGAAAGGAACTAACTACGACCCAGAAGTGGATCCTGCTGCGCAGCTTTTGCTCTCTACAAGTCTGAACCTGTTGCTGTTTGGACTTTCGCGCCATGTAATCACTCCCAGATGCAGCAGCCAGAACTGCTCCCATGCAGTCTCTGCGAACTGAGCGGGAGGCTTTTGTGACCCTTTCGTTGCTACAATTAAATTAACCAATATTTCCTCAAAGCAGCTACATTATATAAGCAAGCTGCCATAATTTTGTTTTTTTTTTTTCTTGTGAGGCTGAAAACAACTGATAAAACTTGTCTTCTGCTACAGAATGGGTGCAAAGTTTTGAAGATGACCCATACTGGTCTTAAAAATCTAGATCAGGGATCTGTAGAGCATGGGTGTCCAAATCCAGGCCTCAAGGGCCAGTGCCCTACATTTTTTCCAACCAACCTGCCATTGAAGCTCCTTATTTGCTGAACATGCCTGATCCAGGTAACCAGCAGCAGATTAAGGCAGGGTTTCTGGAAAACCAGCAGGAAGCTGGCCCTCCAGGCCTGGATTTGGACACCCCTGCTCTAGAGCCTCATGTGGCTCTTTTACCACATCCATTGTGGTCTTCTAGTTAAGGAAAAATATAAATGTTTTAAATTTTAAAATGTGTGTATTTTTTGGACTACAAGGTGGCCCATCAATCGAAACAGTCATGTATCAAACTTTATTCAGTTCATTCACAAATGCTTGTAGCACAGAATGCATCACTCTGCTCTTGACTACGGTAGCCGAATGCTCTAACAATCCAAAGTGGTGTGGCTTTGTATTTTTGTATTTGGCTTTGTATTTTACCAAAATGGTAATAACATTGACAGATTTTGGAGCGCCAAGTACCACAGAAAATCAGCTAGAGATCAGTAAACTCAGCCAGAATTCATCCATAAAATGTGCTGTGTTATAGAACAGATTTCTTATTGTTAAATTCATGGATTTCTTGTTTGCCTTATGGTCCAGAAGATGGAGTAAGTGTAAAACAACAAAACAACAATAAAACATTGTATTATTGATTGTGTTTTATTTTTCACAGCTGACATTGCGCCATCTCATATTACATTTGATGGAGATTGAGATTATCATATATGCTGCATGATGTCTTTTATTTTGAAAGGAAATCATGTAAACCCCTGCGTTCACAGTAACAGCAGACTGCTGAAAAAGCAAACCTATGGTGGTTAAAGGCTAAAGTCAGGATTGACCTCCAGTCCATGACATCTGATCTTTAGCTAATGTGGGAGTTTATCAGTGATCTCAGAATGACTTCAGGATGATTTCAGCTTCTTTGAAACCAGACGGGTGTTGCATTAAATGGAGCCGCTGCACCTCAGCAGTCTGTGGTTTTATTTATTTGCATGGTTGTCAGACATTTCTTTTCAGTAGCGCACTCTGACATTTTTCACACATGCGTCTTAATGCGGCTCAGAGGCGAACCGTTGAAGCGACAGCAGCGTAAACACAGGCGGGGACGTGCTGACGGACTGCAGGTCGTCTGGCTCCGTTGCAGTGATTAATGCATCTTCGCTGATTGATTGCTGCAAGCTAAAATGAGCTGGAACTTCCTGTCATTGCAGTGCCACTTCCTGCTGCATTGTGTGCATGTTGTTGGGTTGGCATTGTCTGTAGGATGTCTGCATATCCATTTGTTTATGTGAAATGCCCCCCTTTCCTCTCAGTGCTCGCTGTCCATTGTCGGAGGGGGAAGTTTTGTGAGGGGCGTGGGGGGGGGGTGAGCGACCAGGGGGAGGGTCACAGAAGGGGGAGGGCTCAGGGGGCTGAAGGGTGCCATTATCCAGCAGACTCAATGGGAGCTTTGTGACGGCAACCGCAGTGGGAAGGGGGCGGAGCTCCAACAGCACCCTGTCATAATGTTTTTGGACACAGAGGAGGTGTGCATCCTTCATCCGAGTGTTTGAGATGATAAGGGGGGTGATGGTGGGGGGTGATTGCAGAATGGAAGCTGATACCTGACGGGTTTAGACCCCATTAAATTATTTATTCTAATTTCCACTCTTGTCCATTTGCTTTTTAACATTTCTACGCCGCTTTATTCCTAATATCAGCAACTTATTTTATCCCATATTATGTGTGAGGATTCCACTCTGTTGCTCTGAATGAGGTGCATAACCAGAACACAGCACCTCTGCCATGAAACCACCGCACATGATTCAGGTCTACAGACACCAAACCGCATCCAGTGACTGTTCTTCTAAGTTGAAGGGACTCTGTTGGGATTTTGGTTCCTGCTGCCTGTGGGATTGGATGGTGGCTGGCAAAGCGTTTTGGTTTTGTGCTGCTTTTGCTGTATTTAGAAACACCCTCTTGAAGTTATTTTTATTGAAACATCATCTGCGGCTTTTGTCGATTGATCTGAGTTAGTAAAGTCTGTTCAGATGTGTGTGCCGTTTGTCCTAACATTGAAAGCTCAATGATGAATCAGTTTATCTGCTCATGTGCTTTGATTCTGTTTTTATATTTGTTACTTTCTGCTCATCTGTTTGCTCATGTTATTTGGTTAAGGTAGGGCCTTTTCCAATTATTTCTTATTGACTGTAAATGACAACTGGACTGAGTGACCCCTCCCTCTGGCATCCCATAGACTTCTATAAAGAAATAAACAGCTAATACTCCGTCATTCTATTCGTCAGAATAACCATTCTTGCTTTTAAAACTTTTTTAAACATGTTTCAAATGAAACATTTTTTTTCAAAAATTTTTTTTGTAGTTCGCCATTTCATTTATAAACTGGCCAATCAGATGCCTAAATAGAAGTTGGTGGAGCCTGCTGGCCCTGTCCAACATTCAACAGGTTTGACAAATTTCATGTAGCTCGCTTTCAACTGGTACATGTGGTAAATGTGGCCTTCCAAAAAGCTCTCTCCTGATTGGTGAGAGTGGTAGTCATAGAAAGGATTACTCAGACCGACTCGGATCAGTCACTCCAACATGGGGGCATCTGTATCACATAAAAATGCTGACTTGAAGCTGGAAGTAAACCATCATTCCATGCATGACGTCACACTCACTTAGTCCAGTTCTCATTTATCGTCTGTTTTTTCTCCTGTTTAAGTTTGAGGAAACATTTGAAGTTTCCTGTGTTTTCGTTTTCCTTCTAGTGATTCTAGATCACTTTTTTTTTCTTGGTAGTTGAACCTTGGAAGCAAAATAGTCTAAACAAAAACATGTTTACTTTGGACATGGCTCATCTCCTGAAGAAATAAAATTTGCTTATGTCTGATTTCTAAGTCTTAGCACTTCATCAGAGATGTAATCTTTAGTTTGGTTTATTGTTGAAATGCAGTAAAGCAAAACGATGTCATCAGACTGTTGCGTTTTTAAGGCCACTTCACTGTTTGAGGTATTTTAGTAAAGTGGGAAATTTGGAAAGAAAAGTTTTGACTTTCTAGTCAGCTTGAATTCCTCCTAATCATCATTAGATTTCATTGATGTTCCATTAAAATATCTTTTCTGGCCCCTTCCTGTTAAATCAAAGCCGCCACAGGACCTTCCTTTTTGTCCATTGTGCTTCGTTTTCATTCTGAACTTGTTTTCTGGGCATGAAAGCTGTGGAAACGCCATGGTCGTAGTTCTGGCTGTTGAGTTTTTCCTGTTTTTGTGCTCAGACCTTCACGGCCTGGTGCAACTCCCACCTGCGGAAGGCTGGCACGCAGATCGAAAACATTGAGGAGGACTTCAGAGATGGCCTCAAACTCATGCTGCTTCTGGAAGTCATCTCAGGTGAGTCTATGGAAGAAGTAGCCTATAACTGTGCCTCAAAGCTTTTGAATGAACATAGCTGGTCTGACGTAGAGTCTGACATCTGTCCCTGATCAGAAAGATAAATGTTTTCTGATGTGTACAGTGCACGGCTTCTCCGTGTGGTCCCTTTAGCTTTAAATGATGTTGATATGACTGCTGGAGCCTCTGCTGGAGCCTCAGCTCCTCTTTAGGATGTTGAGCCCTGATGCCCTGCTCTCTGTCTGCAGGCGAACGGTTACCCAAGCCCGAGCGAGGAAAGATGAGGGTCCACAAGATCAACAATGTCAACAAAGCTCTGGACTTCATCGCCAGCAAGGGAGTCAAACTGGTGTCGATCGGAGCAGAAGGTGAAAATGCATCTGTTGAAGCTACCAAATGCAGTTTCAGGCCTCTGTGCTCGTGCAGTTACACCCCTCCATGTGGGTGGAGAACGTAACCTGCTGCCTCCTACAGGTCAACATGTAAATATTGTGGTGTCAGTCATTATGTTCTTCAAGTCTTTGGGGGTTGTCTATTGCTTTGGATGCATAAATCAATCCACAGGAAATATACTGTCCAATTTGCATTTATTAATAGTAATGCACATTTGAGTTAAAATACCAATTGAGTTAAAGACCCACTCTAATAATTGTTTTTGTTGTTTTTAACATGTTCTTGTGGCATATTGCTGATGAGAGGACAAATATTTTCTACGTCATAAATACGCTTTTTTTCCCAAACATTTCTTTGTCTTCCTGATTCAGAAAACAGGAAACAAGAAAAATACTCAAATGTAATTCTGAGCTTAATGTTCTTGATGCCCTCCATCATCAGAAAAATTCACAAGAACATGTAAACACCATTTTCATCAAAGTGGGTCTTTAATATTCACTATTTCCGGTAATCAGAGATGATGTACCTGTTT
This sequence comes from Adrianichthys oophorus, assembly GCA_036245035.1. Taxonomy (NCBI): domain Eukaryota; kingdom Metazoa; phylum Chordata; class Actinopteri; order Beloniformes; family Adrianichthyidae; genus Adrianichthys; species Adrianichthys oophorus. The sequence continues at coordinate 2,881,109 of BSAI01000072.1, read as the reverse complement.
TTTTCCAACTACGTAATCAAAGAAAACTTTTTATTTATACAACACTTTTTATTTATGATAACAGTAAGTGCTGTACATCAAAATAATGAAGAAAAAATGTTTTTCAGTTGTGCTTCTGTGAGTGTTAAAGGTTCTGGTTCTGATTCTCATCAGCAGCTGACTGATAAAATGAGCTTTGGTGTAGAAATGCAGCAGTGAGACTGTTGGTCCATGGTCTCTGTGCGTATGCGCACGCTTGCACGTTTGTGTGTAAGTGTCTGAAGAACGTGGCGTTTTCTCCGCCTTTATCAGGCAGCCGTGACATTCCTGCGGCGTGATGCAGCTGATGCCATTGACACACAACATGGCAGTCTATTGTAAACACAGCCTCTGTCTGGCCTTCCATGAAAGCGGCCCACTAAAGGTCAACTGCAAACAGACCATGGAAGAGGGGGCAAATGATGGCTGACGCGATGAAAGTGGAGGATTTGGGATAGTTTGGATGCTCTCGACCCACGCCTTGACGTGAAGTTGAGGAGCAGGATTTGGCTCGTTGCTGGAAAATCGCAATTGTTCGCTGAATGCAGAACAAAAATCTTTTTGAGGAAGACTGAAGCCCTGAAGAATGCTGAAACAATGAAAGTCATGTGGGAGACATTCACAGGTGATGGAGGAAGATAAACAGAGCAGATGAAGGTATGAGAGCACTGTTTGAACTATGTGTGGAATCTGACCTGAACTCCTCGTCTGTGTGTGCTCAGGGAAAAATGGAGGCAAAGCTGAGATTGACACAAAATTCAGACAGTTTTATCTGAAGCTTTTAGTTCAAATAGTCAAAATTATGTAGTTTTCTCAAAGAATGAAATGCCAAAAATGTTTCCTGTAGAACAGCCCCAGAGGTGCTGGAATATTTACTCAGGTTTTATTTGGATTTTGAAAGAATCCATTGTGCAAGTTTCACACTTTGCCGGGAAACCTGGTCATGTAAGAACTGCGAGAGCGGCGTGGGTGTGAGGAGCACGTGTGTGACTGCAGAAACTGCAGTGATGGACCAGATTCCTGACCCGAGACAATGTTTTGTTTTCCCACAGAAATCGTGGATGGAAACATCAAGATGACTCTGGGCATGATCTGGACCATCATCCTCCGTTTTGCCATCCAGGACATCTCTGTGGAAGGTGCAGCTAAGTGTAATCTTTTTCAGATGGACAGGCTGAGCTCCTGCTTCCCTATTTACTCAGAATTAAACTTGTGAGGAAATGACAGCGGCTTTCAGGACAATCTTGAACAGCTCCACCACTAACAGTTTCATTATTAATTGCTCAGCCCTGCGGGTATTTCAGCCTCAAACACATGTAGATATGTGGTTAACGTGTTATGGGAAGCAGAGCAGAAGCTGAGCTCGGTGTGGGGTTAGCCGTGCTGGAAGAAAAATCAGGTCTGAACGTTCTCGTCCCTGCATGTTCAGCAATAAATCACCTGATCTTTTTCATCTTGGTTCTTATTGAAGGTCTAATTCATTCTCGTTTTTACATTGGATATTTCACAATATTAACATTTTAAGTAAGTTAATTTTAGTATAATCATTCTATAGTTTTTTTTCTTATTAGAGCTATATATGCAGTGTCCCCTCAATTATGGTGGGAGTTACAATCTACAAATAAGCTGTAAAGTAGGATTGTAGAAGTTTTAAGGCTGTAAAACTCATCACACTTTATCTACTTTTTTTGACAGACGTGAACACTTTTCTCTTTTGTTTAAACTCTCAAAGTTTAAACCTTCATTGGAAAATAAGTCCAATATTATAAAAAAAACCCTGCAAAGTTCTGATTGCGACCAAAGATTGATGTAGATTTAGCAGACTGAGCAAAAAAAAACTCAAACTGTGAAACCGTGAAAGATGAATTACGATGTAGCAAGGACACACTAGAGCAAAGCAGGCTTCCCTGGTTAACATAACGTCATGTTTGATTTAAGAATTTAATTATTGTTACGGATGAAAAATTCTTCACACACCAAAACAAAGTTCCCTTACATTTGGCAGTGACTTGAACAATAAAACCTTTCTTGAGACCATTTTAAAGCTAGCGCAGTGATCCCTTGCTTTAAAGCGGTTCACCTTTAGCGGTCACTTTTTCTTTAACAGCACGTTGTGTAGTGCATCCCAATTGCCTGTAGACATCTGTCAATTACTCTCCTCCATGCTGTGTCTCCTGTACAGTTTGTCAAATTTACATTAGTCTTTGATCACAACCAGATATTTTTTAAATTTTATAACACTGGACTTATTTTCCAATGAAGGTTTGAACTTTGAGAGTTTAAACAAGACAGAAAAGTGTGAAAACACTCATGTCTGTCTGAGAAAAGTGTAGAAAGTTTCAGGAACTTTGCAGCCTTAAAATATCTAGAATAATTTTAAAAAATATAGGCAGATTCTAATTATCTGGTATTTTTAGAATGCAACTCCTATGATAAATGTGAGAGTATTATTTTAATATTTTCTTTATTACAGTCGTCTCGGGTATAAATTGAGGTAACAAATAAATAAATGGAACCAGAGTGAGTAACTTCTGTTGGATCCTTTTACAGTAAAGTGAAACTGAAGTGTCTTACCTGTGTAACGGTTTTGAAATGGGCTTCAAACTCGAAGTGTTTTTAGGTTTGACCCTTTGAGGCTGCTGTCGTTTTATAAGTGTGCAGCATGTTGTCTGGTCTTTGACAACGTACTTGTAAAAATGACTTCCTAGTATTAAGGTTGTTTAGTGAGCAGCATCAACAAAAACTGTCAGACCCACCTGGGACTGTTACCATGGCAATTATAAAAGTGCCAATGGCACCCAGCGCCATCCTGCTGCCTCTCACTGCTGGTTGTGAAAATGATGACACGCCAGTGGCCATGATGGCTTTTTATGTCTGCGTTGAATTAGAGCTGGTGGGTGTGGCTTCTACAAAGAAAACAGTCACCTTTTAATCCACATTCATGTTCCATGATTCTGAGGTTTCATCAGAAACATCGTCACATGTCATTTTAATGATGGTTAAAAGGCACTTCATGTTGAAAAAAAAAAAAAAAACCTCATGAAAACAATGCATTGGCTTGTCTTTATCAAAACAACAAATCTTCATCTTCTCCTCTTCCTCACTGCAGAGACTTCTGCCAAGGAGGGTCTTCTTCTGTGGTGCCAGAGGAAGACCGCCCCCTACAAGAATGTCAACGTGCAGAATTTCCACATAAGGTAATGTTTTCCATCAGACCTTGAAGAGTTAAAGCAGCTTCTCATTTTTATTTTGGAAGTGATTTAAAAGAATTCATCAGATCTCCAGCAAAAACAGCTTTTTGCGTTTTTTTTTTTCTGTGAACAGTGAAGTCTGGCTAGTCTCCACGGCCTGGAAAAGGCAGAATGTGGTCTGCGAACATCAAAAATGTCACTTGGCAAACATCTTCTAAAAGTTGTGGTGGGCTCACATGAAATCTGTCATTTCTGAAGCTGACAGAACAAACAAAACCTCCTTGGTTTTAAGATGAAAAATAGTCCAAGAAAAACAAGGCGCGCGTTCACCCTGATATTTAATTTGACAAAAAAAAAACTAAGCCAGAATGCAGAAGCTGTGTGGCGAAGTCAGATCCTATTGCTTCAAAGCAGTCAAATGTTACTAACCAGACAAGCATGACGAACCTGTCAGAACGGATGCAGATTTACTGATGAAGGAGTTGAGACGGTTTTGGTTCAAAGTATTCAAAGATTTCTGTTTAGATTTGAGTTTCTGGATGCTGCACTTCAGTGGATATGTTTCATGATTGTGTGTGGTTTCAGTGTTATACCCTTAATCAGTCATGAGTGTATTTCTGTGGAAAGGGCGCCCCCTGATGGAGGGATTGTGACTCATTATTTTTAAATGTCCAAATTTGGGGGAACTGCTGTGTAATTCATTTAAACTCTGAAACTTCACTCTGAAACTCAAACATCTAAAACATTCCTTATTTGTGTTTCCCTCTCAGCTGGAAAGATGGTCTTGCCTTCAACGCTCTGATCCACAGACACAGGCCTGATCTCATCGACTACGACAGCCTCAGAAAGGTACGGATAAACCCACGTACCTGTCAGGGTGTTCTGCTTTTATTTTAGAAGCTGAATGTAATCTTTCTGCTGCCGTTTCAGGATGACCCAGTAACTAATCTGAACAACGCCTTTGAGGTGGCAGAGAAGCACCTGGACATCCCCAAGATGTTGGATGCAGAAGGTAAGCGTGGACTTTGGCATGTAGGAAACCTGCAGAAAAATGAGTCTAAAGTCATTTTGTAATGTTTCCAGAAAACTTGAAATATTTACAGTTTTTAAACCCTTCAAGCACATGACTTGTTTAGCCTTGAACATGTTTTATGGTTTTATGAGTCCTGTTGTTGCCCTGCATGTGATCCTAACTGCACTGCTGGCTGCAGCTCCTGTACAGTAACACAAGTGCTGGTCGTGTTTTTGTGTTGGTGTGTATGTGAAACATGCCACTCATCTTAAATGGCACCTTTTTATTTCAGCAGCACATGATGGAGCTTTGTTTTTGATCTTTTTGTTCATGTGCTGGGATTTGTCTGTGCTTTGAAAACTATGAAAAAAAATCTTAGTTTGTTTTAAATTCTGATACTTCAGTCAGCACAACTCAAATCTTGAAACATTCTTGCTGTAAGCAGCAGTTCCTTTGGCTGCTCTCTCACTCATTTCAGTTCAGACTTCCCACCTGTATATCTGCGCATCAGTTCTGTCAGATGGACAGTCAGATGATCTTTCTGGCCATCTTTGGTCAGACATTCCTGTTGGGGCAACACTGAGTCCAAAATCTGTACAGAAAACGCAACAGGGGTTTTGATTGCTCACTGTGCCTGGCTGCACTCATAATACTCCTTTACCATTTTTGCCAGGCTACAAATATTGTACCCCAGTACACTAAATGGTCTCAGATTTTTTCCATCTGTACATATGACCCACATTACTCCGCAGTGTGCTGTATCTTAATGCCCTCAGTAACACTTTAGAATAAGATTCCTTCATAATCTGGTTATAAAACTTTAAAAGAATAAGTAATGAGTTTATAAGCCTTTAGAGGACATTTCTAAGAAATTCACTTGTTGATGTCTTACTAATACTTTTTATGTGTTGCAGAACACTGATAGTTTACAAAAACACAGTTGTTTATCAATCAATCAACAAGTTGAATGGGATAAACACATTGCTCATGCTTTAGATTGAAGGGGGAAGCAAAACTATTAATAAACTAATAACAAAGACTGTTGTTATACTTGAAAATCACTTTAAAACAATTTAAGTGTTTTGGTAACATTTACAAATGCTAAGAAGTGTCTTCATAAGGACCTTTTTTAACACCTCCAAGGCATTCATAAAGCATCTAACAGTGCTAAAAATGTCTAAGACTTTACAAGTACTAATGAATAAGCAATTCATTAACATGTAAAAGGTATTTGTAAGAAATCAATAAATGTTTAATAATTCCCTCACAATGTCTACCAATGCTGATATCCATAATAGCAATTTAGTACCACGTGTGAATGTCTTAATAGAAAGCTAATTAACACTTATAAAGCATTAGTAAGACACTTACAAATGATCATGAATGTCTTATAAACATAACTAATGGTTGTCTTATAACTAGTTTATGAAGGAGTCTTCATCTAAAGCGTTACTTGTCATCGATCGTGTTTTTCTCTCTTGGCGTAACCATACTGTTCTCGGGGAACTGTTCTTCAGCACCTCTGGAAGCAGAGTCCCAGCATTCTGTTGTGGAGAACAAACGTTCGCAGCAACAAACCGAACCGTACTTTAGGGTTTAAAGCACTCAAACTGTGGTGTTCTGTGAGGAGACCTGAAGCCTCAAAGTGATACTCCAGCCAGATGTTCTCATTCCAACTGGCCCCTTGTAATGTTGGAAGCTGAGCTCCACATCAGTCTGTATAGGAAGCTCCAACAGCCTTTGGATACAGCTGTAGTTTGTTTCAAATTTTCACATTTTTATTAGTTTGACAGCCAAGAACAGCACAGTTTGATGAGAATTAAAGACATTTTCGGATCGTTTCATCAGACCGTGCCACATTCTGAGCGTTATGTTAAGTCTCTAAATAAATGTTGGGAAACTGGATGAGACTCGTGCAGATGAGTTGACCTTTATGCTCAGATTATGTTTGTGAAAAAGACTTGATACTCCTGGAAATTAGTGAAAAAGCAGCAAAAACTCTGCTGTCGCTGCTTCAGAAACAAAGGTTTTGTTAAGAGTTTTCAGCATCACTGTTTGTGTTTCTATGTTACATGTCCTGTGTCCTGCCTGTGTATTTGTGCCTGTTTGTTTTCATAACCACATTCTCTTCCCCCCCCTCCCCCCGCCTCATAGACATAGTGAACACTGCTCGTCCAGATGAGAAAGCCATAATGACTTATGTGTCCAGTTTCTACCATGCGTTCTCTGGAGCACAGAAGGTACCTTCAGACCTGAAACTTGACCGGATTACTAACTGGGTGCTGCTTCTTGCCCAGCATGGCCTCACTGCCTCAGTCAACGGAACACAAACATGCATGTGGATGCAGCTGCACAGGGAGGGGGGTCTGTGAAAGGACCCAGTAGATGGATTTGGTTTGAGAAAGTTTCAAAATTTTACTAAAACTGTTTGCAAAGCAGGAAAATGAACCCAAACCTGAAACGGTTTATAGAAATAGATGGGGGAAAAAAAATCTTTGCTTTGAAATCTGGAGTAGACTCTGCAGAACTTCTGTTATTTCTTCAGAATTTCTAAGCAGGAACCCAAATGTTTTAATGCTTTGCTGTTCCAATTATGTTAAAGGTGAAAACAATCGGTGCGGCGTGTCGTTAGTCTGCACCGTTCTCACCTGCTAAATGAATCCGGCTGAAAAGGCTGCAGTCAGTGACTCGTGTGTTTGTGTCCCGGTGCTCCGCTGGGGGCTTCATTTCCTCTTCAGGGTTCTTCTCTGGTCCTCCTCTGCCTCTTTCAGCGAAAGAAGTCGAAGCTGCGGAGTCTTGCCGCGCCCACGCCGCTTGGGGAGCAGCAGCAGTGTAACTCTGAGTGTTTGAGCTGCAGCTTCACTCTTTCTGTTCTGTTTCTTTGCTGCTCTCTCTCCTCTCCTGGGTTAGACATCGTGGGTACTCTGAGGCCAGATGAGAAGGCCATAATGACCTATGTGTCCTGCTTCTATCACGCCTTCTCTGGTGCACAGAAGGTGAGCTCCTCATGCTTCAGACTCACACCAATGCTTCACTGCAGAGAAGAACACTCCAAACAATTGCAGGGTTTCCATCAGGAATTTGAGCTTTTATTAAAGGCAGGAAATGTTTTCTGAGGAGGGAAATGTTGGCTTTGGACTCGGTGTGGGTCAACTCCCACGAGCAAGCAAAAATGTTGGCTGAAAAATGCTGGATGAAGCTTTTTTCCTCTTTACTGGAGCATAGACCTCATCCAGCAGCTCCAGATTCCTTAAAAATTGGGGAGTGGAATTATTTACAGAACTTTTATGGGAACTCTGCAGGAACCACAAAGAAATCACTGATGCTTCTGCTTGGGGTCTTTGAGTGTCAGCTGTGTTTCCCCAAAAATGACTTTCCCACGCAGTGAGTCGGCAAATACGGAGGATCAGCGGAGGTCAACGATGAACGTTAATGAGAACACAAACACTGCCACAAGCATCCATGAGAGCTTTAAAGAATAAAAAGTGGATGTATTAAAAATGTCAGGATCAGGAAAAAAAAACTCAGTTTATAATTTAAAATTCATAATTTGATTAAAAAATGTACCAGCTACATTTATTATACATTTACTGAAAAATCTAATAAACAATTCTAATGATTTTGAATATTTTTATCCTCATTTTTAGGCTTAGTTTTGCTTTTTCCTTTGTCAAAGTTTGCTAGACATTTTGGGAGTTTGTTTTCTTTTTTGCACAAATTCACTTTATAAGAAAAAGGCTTTAATGCTTCTTTTTTTCATAATTTTTTTAATTTCATTTTTAAATAATGACATAAAAAATATCTGTAAAGCATTTAACAGATAAAAAACAGATACATTTACTACGGTGACCCTGAAGTGTAACAAATCACTCAACAAAAAAATATATTAAAGATCACAACGACAATTAAAAAAGCAAAAGAATTAATAAAGTTACATTTTTAGAAATCAAAACAAAATTCCAGAAACCAAAACGTTTAAAATGAAAAATGGAAACCAAAAGAAATTTCTAGAAATAAAAAAGAAATGTAACAAAAAAAAAAGCTGAAAAAGTGGGCAGTATGGGATGTTACTGAGTGGATGATGATGTTTGCGTTTTGAAGAGGTAAAGCAGGATGTTTCAGGGTCAACCCAAACCTTGGCAGTGGCTGTGGCCACAAGAAAATTCAACTCAAAATTGCATTTCTGATTATTTCCTTATTCAAATTGTTTTGAATCAGGAGAAGATGGGAAAAAAAGGCTATTTGGAAAAGATCTTACTTGTTGAGGAGAAAATACGCGGTTGCACCGTTAATGTTGGGTTGGTGGTGTGAGGGGTTGTAAAATAGCGGGATTAGAGAGCTCTCTGTTAGGGATGATGGGAAGTGGAGGGCGAGGTTGCTGCTCTCCAACAGTCGTGCCTGCAAATCAGAGGTGAGTTTCTAATTAACTCCTGCCGCTCTTCAGATACTCTGTTTTAGAAGATGACAGGTTTTTAGATTTTGGCTAAAAAGGGCATCATAATGAAAAGACCACTGAGAACGCTTTGAAAATGGATTAAAATATGATCAGAGTGGGATTTTAACAAAATATCTTCTGTTGGTAAATGTTGCCATGCTAAATGACTATCACCTGAGGAAAAGGTGAAAAAACGTCATTATCCAATCAGTTATTTCTGAAACGCAATGTTGTTTGTTTTGCATTTTTATTTGTTGTGATCTTTAAAATGTTGCCACTGAATGATTTGTTGACATGATTAGCCACCGTAGTTTACTGAATTATAAAAAAAGGAAATAAACAAGTAGGTATGAATATATGAAGTTGAAATGTTTTTCTGCATTTCTGTTTGGTTCATTTTTGTGGGAAACATCTGCTGACGTTCATCTCTCTTCACTCCAATATTATGATTTATTTTTCCTACATTGGATAAATGTCATTTTTTTCATAGATTTATATTAAAGTATGATGTGGTTGTAGTCAGTTTGTCAAAGTCTGTTTTCTTGTTTTATTCCAGTGGTTCAGTAGAGTTCAGTAATGTAGACAGACGCTTTGCTGTGGACCGCAGGACTCAGTCTCAGGTTGTGACAGGAAATGCATGGAGTTGTGAAAAAAGCACTCATTGAGTTTGGTGCGTTTCACTAACCACCGTCAGCAGCAGCATGTGTATGAGCATTTAAGTTAAATGGATGGGTTTCAACTGATTTGGACGTTAACTGGTCTAAATGTTAACTGGTCACTGCCTGCGTGTGGCATGTTTTTACACCGACTGTTTCAGAGCTGCTAACGGGAAAGCAGGAAGCTCAGGTTTAGTGAAAGCAGCTTTTATTTAGAAGAAAACGTCCTTCTCAGTCTTCACTGCTCATCAAACTTTTTTCTGAAAGGCCGAAACCGCCGCAAACCGCATCTGCAAAGTTCTGGCAGTCAACCAGGAGAACGAACAAATGATGGAGGACTACGAGAAACTGGCGAGCAAAGTGAGCACAACCCACGCCAACTCTCACTCAGGTAAAACTCACGTTCAAGCCCCGCCCCCTTACATACTCCTCGTCTTCCCTCTCCAGCTGCTGGAGTGGATCCGGAGGACGATTCCCTGGCTGGAAGACCGAACCCAACAGAAGACTGTGAATGACATGCAGGCTAAGCAGGAGGACTTCAGAGACTACCGCACAGTGCACAAACCCCCCAAGGTGCTGAGAAGTTTCAGTTCTTCTGCAAGCAGCTTTCTGTCTTTCTTCTGATCACTGACTGATCCGTCTGTGTCAACAGGTCCAGGAGAAGTGTCAGCTGGAGATCAGCTTCAACACTCTGCAGACCAAACTGAGGCTCAGCAACAGACCCGCCTTCATGCCGTCAGAGGGACGCATGGTGTCTGTACGTGTGCCGGAGCATCACGTCTACGTCACGCGTGATGTGGAACACTGGGCTTTAAGTTAAACTTGTTCCTTTGGTTTAGGACATCAACGCTGCCTGGAACACTCTGGAGGGAGCAGAGAAAGGCTACGAGGAGTGGATTCTGAGTGAGATCAGACGTCTGGAGAGACTGGAGCATTTGGCCGAGAAGTTCCACCAGAAGGCTGCAATCCATGAATCCTGGACCAACGGTATGCTCTCTGCCGCAGATGACTCTCGCTCCCTGCCAGTATTTATCTGCTGCAGCTCTGCAGTGTTCAGTTGAATAATTCTGGAGCTGAAATGTGGCTCCTTTAGCTGCTGGTGTGGGAGGGTTACTCGGGTCTCTAATCTCCTCAAAACATTTTTTGATTTAAGGGTTCTTTGGTCTGAAGAAAGCTTGGGTGGTCTGGATCTGACGACCTTTTAGCTTTAAAGCAGTTCAGTCGGACTGTTACATGGGTGGCGATCCATTCCATTCACAGTGAGATCAACGATTTACAGATGAAACCACGATTCTTTCTATTTAATGTTGTTTTAAATGGTTGCTTTGTGTCTATTTGCTGGATGTATAAAAGTGAAAATATGTATTTAATCATTCATACCTTTTATTATCATTATTTATCAGAATGAAGCAGCAAACAGATGAAAACAGATTTAGAAAGAAGTATTTATCACTTTAAACAATGTCAGATTCAAAAGTTTTTCTGTCAACTTCCCGATTAACTCCAGCAAGAAACAAAACATAGACATCACTGTTGCTTTAGATCATTTAACATCAAACTCTGAAAAAGGTTTTCAGTTTTTCCATCCTTAAAGTTCTGCTGACTACAGTCCCATAGATCCATGACAAGATCGCAAAACACAGCAAACACCCCATCAGAAATGGAACAACGAGAAAACACTCTGAACTGACAGCAGTGTTTGCAACAGAAAATAATTATAAACTGACTTTTTTCATCTTTAGTGGAAGAACAAAAAAAAATCCCAAATCTTTAGATGAAGGTTTTACTGATGCGTTCCGGTAGGACTTCTCCCCCATGCCAGCAGGTGGTCACATGACTTCACGTCACTGATCACAAAATGTGAATAATTTTACCTGGTTGTTCATTATATTTTTCTTGATGACTAAAATAAAAATATAGATTTTTCAGAACTTGTTTCAGTAAACTGAACTTCTGTATTTTATTTTCATCTACAAAAACCACCTGATAGGTTTACTTTGAAAAAGAGAACTTCCTCCAACACTTTACTTCAAAGGTTTATTTACTTCCTGAGACAGCTTCAAATCCAACAATATTCTGCATTTAGTTATAATTACACTGCCAGAAGGATTTCTTTTTATCAAACTATATAATGATTGGGAATCTATCTCGAATGTCAAGAATATTCATACTCAAATTTTCTGGAACAGATTGCAAATACCTGAGGGTTCAGGTACGCGCTACAGCCCAAACACAAACATTATTTTGTGGCTGGGACACTTGATGTAATCTGTTTTTAAAAATGGGGATTTCTCCAGTTTTCCTTTGAGAAGGTCTGATGATTCGAGAGGTTCTGATGATCTGGCATCAAGAAAAAGTTTCCTTATTGATGTGAAGTCACTGAAACGTTAGTTTTTGATTTATTTTCATTTCTCTGAATCTGTGCAGGTAAAGAGGCTATGCTGACCCAGAAAGACTACGAGACCTCCACTCTGTCAGAGGTAAAGGCGTTGCTACGGAAACACGAGGCCTTCGAGAGTGACCTGGCAGCTCATCAGGACAGAGTGGAGCAGATTGCAGCCATTGCGCAGGAGCTCAAGTAACACAACACACAGACGAATCAAAAACATCAGGGCCACTTTTGTCTCTAAAACCAACTCTGTTTCTCAGTGAACTAGACTACTATGACTCTGCCAGTGTCAACGACCGGTGTCAGAAGATCTGCGATCAGTGGGACACACTCGGAGCGCTCACCCATCGCCGCAAAGAGTCTCTGGAGGTACGAGTCCCAGACTCATGGAACTGCAGTCTGTGAGCAGCACAAAGGAGCCATTTCTGCTGAAAGCAAAGCTTCAGAACAGAAGGAGCCTAAATTGTCCATGAAATTTCTGTTATTAACTTTTTAAACAAATTTCAAACTAAATCAAGAATTAAAAATCAAGATAGTTGGTTTAATTTAATCCAAACCTGTAATGTGGTTTTCTTGCAGAGAACTGAAAAGCAGCTGGAGTCTATAGATGAGCTGTATCTGGAGTACGCCAAGAGGGCGGCGCCGTTCAACAACTGGATGGAAGGAGCCATGGAGGACCTGCAGGACATGTTCATTGTTCACAATATTGAGGAAATCCAGGTACATAGAAGTTGGTTAATGACTGATGCTAATTTTAGTGTTTGAAACTTCTAAAGGTCTGAAACTCTGATACCTCTCTTTGCGGGAAACTGAGATTTTGACCTACAACTGCCTCAGTTTGCTCAAAAGCCTGTAGAAAGAATTTATAACGGCGTTCCTGTTCTGCCCTCAGGGTCTGATTGCAGCTCACGAGCAGTTTAAGTCCACCCTGCCCGAAGCCAACAAAGAGCGCGAGGCCATCCAGGCTATCCAAGCTGCTGTGCAGAAGATCGCCCAGAGCAACGGCATCAAGCTGAGCGGTGCCAACCCCTACACCACCATCACACCTGGAAGCATCGACGACAAATGGGAGCAGGTGAGGGACGGACGCTTTTGCTGCTGGCCATTTTTCTATTCGTCACTAGTGAGCAGATCTTCTGCAGCCAAAGCGTTAGCTGGTCCTTCTTTGAAAGGTGTGTCTGTCTGCAGGCGATGGCCATGGTGCCGCAGCGAGACAAAGCCCTGCAGGGGGAGCTCAACAAGCAGAACTCCAACGACATTCTGAGAGCTACGTTCGCCACTCAGGCTAACACCGTGGGCGCCTACATTCAGGCAAAGATGGAGGTAACATGCGCAGAACTGAACTTCAATTCAACTTTATACACGTTGCTCATTAAGAAACAACTCTGACATAAACAGCTAAAAGCTTTCTGAAAAATCCCAAACCATTAAAGTAATGTTGAACAAATTCTATCGACTGTTTTAAATTTGTCAAAAGATGAAGCTTATCTAAAAAATGCTACAATGCGTAAAATTAAAAAGAAAAATATCAAAATGGTAAAATAGGAGGTTGCTCCACAGACGGGGGGTGCTACTGAGAGGCTTTGGTCCCTTCCGATGCCAGGTTTAGTTCTGGGAAGCATGAGTTTAATTTACACCCTGATCCAACCAGTTTCAAACAAATCAAACTGGATCCTTGAAGGCTGAAGACCTCGCCAGGTGTTGGTTTGAGGTGTCCAAATAAATCATGTGTTTGACATTACCTAACATTGTAGAAACTAATCTCACTTAAATTGAGCTTCTTTGGCGTCACAGTGGACGGGTTTGTTGTTAAATTAACCACAAAAACAAACAGAAGTTATAAAGAAACCCTGAATTTGATTATAATTTGATTTAAGAAAATGAATACCTTTAAGTTAAAGATTGTCAGCACATTTAAATATTTGTGGGTTTTCAGGAAATTGGCAGGATATCCATCGAGATGAACGGAACTCTGGAGGACCAGCTAACCCACCTGAGGGAGTACCAGCAGAGCATCTTGTCCTACATGCCTGAAATCAACAAGCTGGAAGGAGACCATCAGCACATCCAGGAGGCCCTGATTTTTGACAACCAGTACACTTCCTACACAATGGAGGTAAAGACTTTTGGCTTTGCAGAGGAGCTTATGCGTTCTGCGCTCCTGGAGAACTGACCTCCTCCTCCTCTGCAGCACCTCCGGGTGGGCTGGGAGCAGCTGCTGACCACCATCGCCAGAACCATCAACGAGGTGGAGAACCAGATTCTGACGCGTGACGCCAAGGGCATCAGCCAGGATCAGCTGTACGAGTACCGCGCCTCCTTCAACCACTTTGACAAGGTCAGGGCCCGCCTCCGTCCACCTCCTTCCTGTTTCTTCACAGTTCAGCAGGAACTTTTCAGGAAGGAGATGCTCTTCAGATGTAGGAAAGATTTTTCTGGAAGAAATATTTCATGTTGAATGTGATCAAATGTTTAGAGCATCAGCGGGGCTGAGAAAGGAACCAGATGTGTGAGTACAAGACAACGCTGAGGTTTTCTCACTGAGGAGCACCTGGTGTCACCTTGAGGGCAGGGGGCGGGGCTTACAGGAGATCACTTGGTTAATGAGGGATTCTGGTGGATTTTATTAAAGCTGGAGACGCTAAAGAAGAGATGATGGGAAAATTAAAGAAAAAAGTTGCATCAATGGCAGGAAAACATTTTTAAAATATTGAATCTACTTGACTAAGCAGGCATTAATCCAAAAGAAAACATTACATTTTTTTAATATATTTTGTAGATAAACCTGCAGTTATCTACAATTATCCACTTTACCCTCAGTAGTCCAAGGCGTTTTTTTTTTTTTACATTTTTTTTTACAACTTTACACTTTGATCCATTGTATTTTTATTTTTTTTGTTCCAATGCTTCATCAATTGTTTTAGTGCAACCCCAGCTTCTTTTGTAGATTTTTGATTTACACAAAAATTCTACAATGAACATGAAACTGCCCAACACTCAGTTCTGAGTGATCAATTTTGTAACTTATTTTACTGCAAAAATTGAGATCAAACAGTTTTTATTTTTTGTTGAAAACCATCGAGATTTTTTCCTGGAGTTGTCCTGACTTGCATACATTGAAAACCAACCAGATAATTGGTGGAGGAAAAAACTATTATGAAATTGCAAAAAGTACAGGGAAACTTTATTGAATAGGATTTTGATAAACCTTGCAATGTTTGGGAATCCAGACGCTGCTGCACCCCAGAAGCTTTTAGAGAAATTCTTATTTTTGTCTAGACGATATTCCAGCATCCTTTTTTTTTTGATTTTTTTAAAAGAGTGACTTTACTTGTTTCACTGCATTATTGCATTTATCAAAAGAATTAGAATTAAAGCAAAACGTATTTTCTGCAGTGAAATTTAAAGTGAATTTATCTGAAGTTGTGTTAATAATATAACACAACTTCTGCAAATTCTCAGAGATAAGCGGCTCTAACCTTAGATTTTTTTTTTGCTCTTGAAAAGTTTGATAAGAAAGCAAGTTCATTTGTATAACACATTCATGTACAACAACAATTCAAAGTAAGAATGAAAGAATTAGGCTCTGAAACATTTTGTTTCTTGGAATAATCCACCAAAAACGGTTAATCTATGTGGGGAGAAAAACAAGCCAAATGTTTCAATTTTTTCTTCATTTCATGTCAAATATGATCTGCTCTTCATCAGCGTCTGGGTCAAACATGTCCGTCTCATCCGTCAGATCACCATTTTATCTGTTTATTTCACTATTTGTCGAGAGGTGTGTCCGCCATGGATTCCTGAGCTATATTTGTGTTGTCTAAACATCCATCGTGTTTGTCCTTTCATCCCCACATGTCCTCCTCTTCCATCGCATGCTGTGGCACTCGTGGTTGCCCCTCCTCCCCATCCATGTTACAATGACGTGCCGCTCTGTCATTGGCCATTTGGCCGAACTCAGGACCACACCGGGTCCCTGGTAGCCGAGGAGTTCAAGGCCTGTTTGATCAGTCTGGGCTACGATGTGGAGAACGACAAGCAGGTAGGAGCTGGGGAGGGCAAACTTCTGGTGGTGGGGGAACTGCCGTCTTTCGAGGTCCATGAGCAGCAGAGCACAGGTCACAAAGCATCCAAAACCTGGTGCAACGGCAGACACTATGTCTGCAGGTGAAGAAAATAAAGTTTATGTACAAACTTTATTGATGCAAGTCAGAAAAGAAGTGGAATAGTTTATATTACTGACTTAAATGTTTTTACTTTCACAAATTATTACCAAAAAGAGTCCTTTTCTGTTCATTTTTTAAATCAGTCCAATCCTGCTCTGTGATTGGTCTGCTCTGTGAGCTCAGACAGATCCTGCTCTGTGATTGGTCATCTCTGTGAGCTCAGACAGATCCTGCTCTGTGATTGGTCATCTCTGTGAGCTCATGCAGCTTCATTCTGTCAGCATGGACATCATCACCTGATACACACCTGTCTTTCCACCAGGGGTCTCTATCGCTTTGGTTTTGTTGTCTCAGATCCTCAGGGCCTCACTCTTCACCTGCTTTTCCAGGTTTCCAGCGCCTCTGGGACTTTCTCTGTCAACTGTTTGTGCTTTTATCTTCTGGTCTGCATTCACCTTCGTTTCATCTTTTATCTGTCCTTCCATCTTCCTCCTCTTCCTCTCTGCGCCGTCCTCTCCGGGCTTTGCCGTGGCGCCCTGCAGAAGCGGTCGGGACAAATGGTCTCAGATGATTTCCGAGCTCTGCTGATTTCTACGGGAAACAGCCTGGTACTGCTGCTGACGTGCTGCTGGGTGTCTGCAGGTCCAACCGGAAACTTCTTGTTGGCAACTTTTTTTTGGAGGGGGGTGCTATATGTACGATACTTCCGCAATTGATGCCCAACCATTTCCGATTTGGAGGATCGATAGGGTAACGATATGTGAAAATGGCTGAGTCTTTAAGCTGCGTTCACACCGAACATGATTCATGCGTCAAAGGCATCCAGTTTCTATGTTAAGTCAACGTACAGATGCGATCAGAAGTCTTCTGGTGCAATTTGAGCATTGCACGCATCACGTTGACGTGGCAGCAGTTCGTGTGGGCTGTGAGAGCTCAGAAATTTAATTATTTTGCTCCTCAGATTAATGCAGGACTGCAAGTCATCAAACAGGGTCACAGAGACAGAAGTACAGCTGAAAGCAGCCATCATTTAGAAGCAGCTCCTATAGTAGAGGGTGAAGCTCACCATACCGGGAGAGTCTCTGAATGATCTCATGAACCCAGACATGGATAACGGATGATTTTCTAGACCTTTTTAAAATCAATAAACCTGGTCTTCAACATCATGCGGTTCTTTTGTGTAGCAATGAGATGTAAAACTTGAGCCAGTAGCTTTTCCCACACGGGTCTGGAGAGTCAAGTGCGCGAAACCATTTCTGGACGTGCTTGCAGCAACAAATCTAATCCTCGTAAAAAGATAAACGTCCAAAATGCGTTTGATGTGAACATAGCAAGAGTGAAAGAGTTTGTTAGATGACTTGTGGAGCTACCTAAAGTCACAGTAAATTGAAATGTGACTTCAGAAGGACAGCAGGTGGGCATAACCTGTAAACCTGTGTTAAGGATGTTTTTGTAGCTGAAGCCACATAGCAATGGTAGCTTGATGTCCTGTCTACTTCTTTTTGGAAGGCAAATTTTGTCTATTTGATACATCATACGAAACAAACAAAAATGAATGAATGCACTGACTTATTCCGCTTTTGGAAACTTCGTGTAAGCAGTTTCCCTCACGCAGTAACACAGCATTCTTATTTTTAACTGGAAATATGTCACACAGCTCCATGCATTGAGTTCATGTTTCTGGCGCCACCTGCAGACACCCTGCTTCCTCTTCCACACTCTGGATCCACGTTTCTCCTCATCCATCCCTTTGTGGTGAACATGGATTACAGTAGAATTCAAGCATCCAGGATCAATTCAGTCATATCAGATTTAGCCTGAACAGTTCGGGAGGGTTTAGTTGGTTGGCCTCCTTGGTTTTAAAATGGAAAATACAGAATAATATAAAGTAACATTTGGCCACAAAGTTAAAAAAAGTTTGAAAAAAATCCAGAAAGCATTTAGTCCAGAAATGATGATGAGGATGCTGCAAAGATCTTCACTTGTTATACTAAACCATTTTTCTTATAAAGAATTTTTGTGTTTGGGTTTTGTATTGGATTTGAATTTGATTCATTTCAAGCAGCTAAACAAAACAAACATAAGAAATGTGTATACATAGAGGTTCATCTAACCTTGGATGATTAGTCCTGATTTAATTAGAAGAATGAAAAAGTAAGAAGTAAATCATGTATATCCATACATTCACACGTAAAAGATGGACTTTATAATTACTCTTGATCATAAATAGACTTGTGTTCTTTTGCATACAGTAAATGACACATTAAATCCTTAGAAGTTGTCAAAAAAATTAAATTATTTGCCTGAAAAGGGCAATCCCAACCATATTATGCTTTACTTAACCTTTTTTGATATCACGCTATCAAAAACATACATTTGTCTTTTTCTTTGTTCTTTTTGACATATTTGTCTTTTTATTGAAAAATTTGGATTAAATTGAAAACGTCTGTGGAATTTAAAAGTGGTTAACATATTTGGAAACAGTTTCCAGCAGATCAAACGGAAAAACTCAAGGATGAATTTTCCTGGATGTTGACCTTTGAGTAAAACAGTAAACAGATTAAATTTCTATGGTAACCAGACTGGCATTAAGCTTTGTAAACAGTGGAGGATCAGCGTAGCAGTTTTTTGTGGAGTCCTGGTCTAATCTGTTGTCCTGGTTTTGTGTAACACCCCTCAGGCCTGCTCAGTCTTAAAATGACGACCCCCCCCATTTATTTATTGCTGATTACCTGCACCAGACAGCCTGATCACCTGATGCAGATCATCAGCAGGGTGGGGGGTGTTGGGGAAACATTCAGGTTGTAGATCTTGAAGACCAGACGGGCAGCCCTGAAGATCACCCACATGACATCTGTTTGATTTCTTTGTCTGACCTTTGACCTTCCTGTGTATGCATGTCGTGGAAACGCATCACGACCTCCTGATGTTTTTCCTCCCGCTTTGTGTCTGTGAACGAGCCGCCGTCTCTCCGGGTTAACCTGTTCTGTCTGTTACCAGGGCGACACAGAGTTTGCTCGCATCATGAGCATTGTGGATCCCAACAACAGCGGTGCCGTCACCTTCCAGGCCTTCATTGACTTCATGTCTTCAGAAACGACCGACAAGGACACGGCAGACCAGGTCATCGCTTCCTTCAAGATCCTGGCTGGTGATAAGGTGAGACGAGGCAGCAGATACGCCGACTGAAGCTTCAAACCGCAAACATTTAACCATCAGGTTTCAGGAAGTAGTGAAATTTAATTTAAAGAAACTTTCTTAAAAAAGAGAACAAGTCTCAGTCATTACTCTGTAACTGGACATCAAACCTGGAATCCCATCAAACCATAAACCTGCTCTGCAGTTGACCATCAACCAAAAGACCCTCAGCTATGATTTCAGATGTTTACTCCAGTCCATGAAGGTTCATCACATTAAACAGTTTTCATGGATTTTAAGTCGAACAAAATTTTGAATCCAGACTGTTCTTTAGTTTATTAACGTGCTTCAATCTGGAAGTGAAAAACTTGCCTCTTAAAGCTGCTTGCATCTGAGACTGGGACCAGGTGTGCACATGTAAGCACGCATACAGATGCACATACATCCACATGTGCACGCATACATGCATCTAAACGTGCACACACAGGCATGCATACATACAAGCACGTAAAAACACACACGTGCATGCAGGCTGGCACGTATACATATGCACAAAGACAAATGTATCGACGTGCATGCAGACACAGTAACACACACACGTTTGAGCACATACACAAAGCTCTAAACGTGTAAATCAGCTGTAATTCCTATAAACTGATAAAGATTAGAGATTGGTGGTGGTGGGGGGATGCATCTTAACTCTTTCTTTCCTGTTTTTGTGAGTTGAATGAACATTGTAACGTGAGTTTTTGCAGCACCATTTTTTAAAATGCAAACAGTGAATTAATAACTTTTACAAAAACCAAATGATGGCCGTGTCTGTCTTATCGTGGATCAATCTGTGAACTTCAGTCGACTTGTACCTCGGTTGTTTTCCTTTGACAGATTACGAACTGTTGGTAAAAACTGAGGAATAACTGACCTTTGTTTCCCTCAGAACTACATCATGCCTGACGAGCTGAGGAGGGAGCTTCCCCCTGACCAGGCGGAGTACTGCATCGCCCGCATGGCGCCCTACACGGGTCCCGACGGCATCCCCGGGGCCCTCGATTACATGTCCTTCTCCACCGCCCTGTATGGCGAGAGCGACCTGTAGAGGAGGGGCTGGACAAACGGGGTGGGGGGGG
>BSAI01000072.1:2841818-2860577 GCA_036245035.1 Adrianichthys oophorus | reverse complement strand
AACTCTGGAATAGTGATTTTTTTTGTACTCTTTAATATCAAACCTCGTCAGCTGTACTGGAAACTGCAACGCCTTCTGTCTTTAATGATATCTGAGTTTCACAAAGCACACATAAAGTTTCCTTACAAAACATCTGCTGGTCTGGACTTCTTTTTTTTATTTAAAGAGTTTATTTGTTAAAACTTTCACTCATGAAATGTTCTAATGAACATATGTATATATGTACATATGTAGCTTTGCTTTCCTTAGATTTTATCCAAATCAAATCTAGAATTCATGTTTTTTTTAGCAATACATCCTCAAAGATTTTACAGCATATCTAAGTTAAGTTTCTTTCCACCTTTTTGTGTGTATGTGTAATCATTTTCATTGTCTCATAATAACCCAAATGTGGTTTATAACAAAACAAAATGTTTAATGAGCAAAGCCAAATATGTATTGATGCATATCTTACTAATTCACACCCTTTAGCAAAATGTTAAGAAAAACAGATTTTTAACATTTTTATTGTTGTAAATGATGTGATGTAAAATCTTTGAGGTCAAAGTGTTTTCTGAGAATGTAGATCTATAGTTTAGATTATTTGTTCCCAACAGGACACAGTCACAGTGGATTTAGGCGTAAAGGTCATTTATGAAGGCAGTGAAGGTTGGATGAACAGATCCTCCATGGAAACCAGTCATCTTGGCTTGAAGGTGTGATTTTGACCAGCAGATGACGCCCTTCCTCAACAGTGGGAGCAGCACCTTCATCTGTGGAGGGAAACTCCTGCATCCAACATCCCTTGCTCTCCTGACACGCCCCGATAACACCCACCAGAGGAGAACAGATGGGAGAAAGTGTGAGCCTGAGATTTGTTTCCGGTGAGCAGTTATAGTTTTATAATAGAACTGGAGATGGAAGCAGAGGCTGGAGGCGGAGCCTTCAGATGGATCGTGTGAATGATATGATGCCCATATGAATAATAGATGAGCTGCTGCTGTGTAAATAAACAGGTTCAGAGAATGAATGTTGAAGAGCGATGGTTTGTCCCCAGGTTACAGGCTGACAGCGGGGCCCCCACCCCACCATGACTTATAACAAGTAAATGGCCTCCAAGTCACACAGAAGCATCAATCTGCCAGGAGAGCGGGAAAGCACTGATGCGCTCACATGGACTCAACAATAAGCAGGACCTTTGCGTCATGAGGTTTATGTATAATTCATTCCTGTTAAATCCATATCTGCTTTCATTCTGAACCACAGAGGCAGAAAGCGGCGTCTCCTCAACTCCGCCATCTTCTCCGGGATTTTCTGGATATATGGAAAAAAAGCTGCAAATGTTTTCAGGGGAACATCTGAGCTGCAGTGAGCTCTACTCCGACTTTACGTTTGAATTCTCCAGAAGATCCAGGTTTTTGTTGGTGTTTTACGAGGCCCGGCACCCGAGGCCTCTTCTAGATTCCAACATTAAGAGATCCTGGTCGGGGTATGTTCTCAACACCTTCGGGGACCCCCACTTCTCTTGGTCATGCCTCCTCTAGGTGGGGGTGGCTGACCCCTGCCGTGCTCTCTTCTGGATCTCCTGCGGTTGCCTGGAGCTTTGGGGCGGGTCTCCCTTGGGGTGCTCTGGCTCATACCCGGGGCTGGGGTGGGGGGATGCTCAGAACTCCTGGGTGGTGGGGCTCTGTGCAGGGCCCCCTGGCGCGGTGGGAGGGCTGCTCTTTTGGCCTTGGCTAGGACTTCAGTCTGTGTAGCTCTTGGGTTTTGGGGCCCGTGTGCCGGTCCTGAGGGCCCGGGTCTGGGTGCTCGGCCAGACTGCAGGGCGGGAGGATCTCCTCCGTTGACCCCACAGTACGGGTGTGGGAGATTCCTCTCCATCTTGGTTTTGGACTTCCCAAAGCCAAAGCTGAGTCCCTGATTGGTTGATGCGATGCTTCCGCTTCGCCAAAGTTCCTACTAGAAGTTGTTTTGGTTCCAGACGGACTTCTTATGTATTTTATTTCTGGTCTTAAAATGTTAAATTCACAAAAATGTTGATGAAAACCAGTATTAAGATGAATTTCTGTTCTGTGCGAAGAATTGAAAAGTATCTCATTGGAAAAAATGTTTGCATTTCATCTTGAGGTTGAGTCAACTTTTTTTTTCTTTATTTCTTCAAATGAAAACCTTCACTGTCTGTTTGCATTCAGCGTTATTAAGGTTCAAAGGCTGCAGGCCATTTGGTTGGTGCTCACGCATTTTCATCAAATCTGGCATCTTTGCTAAAAGTTGATCCTTTCCTGAACCTCTGAGGAGTTTGCAGCTGCTGCTGCGGGTCTGTCCTGGATTTCTCTCGTGTTCCTCTCCGTTCACTGATGTGCAGCTGGGATGCTTCATAGTCTGATGTGAAAGTCTTCACACAGGCTGACTGTCCAGCAGCTTTTGTCTGTGCTTCTCTGCTCCAGTTTCAGTTGCCAAGAAAACCTTTAAACACTGATGGATGGACAGGTCGTGCCACTGCTACTCTCTTTCTGCCATCACCACATCATTTCCTCCTCCTCATCCAGCCGTCGGCGCCTTGCATTTCCAACTGTTGGTCAGTGTTGTCCTTACACACGTCTTCTCGTCAGAGTTTGGGTCTCAGGCCCTTCCGAATTAAAGAACATCCTTGTTTTGCCCTCTCTGTTCTCTCAAACTCAACGACCACATTTCCAGTTTTATTTGAGTTGGAACTGAAGCTCTCTGAAGCACTGAATCAAAAGTCAATGTCTGCTGCTGAATGGCAAATAGCAGCATTTTCCCTGCACCTCTTCCAGTGGTAAGAAAAACATTTTGATGAGAAAACAGGTCTGCCTCGTATTTACAGGATCAACCTCAGTTTCCTGTGAAGGAAACGCTTTAAGTTTCTATGTTATACAAGCATTTACAATTAAACGAACCAGGTTGCTGAAATGCAGTACAAAATACATCCCAGGGCTGCACAGTGGTGTAGCGGTCAGCCCTCTCACCTCACAGGCCCTGGTTCAACTTCCAGCTGGGTTCCCTCTGTGTAGAGTTGGCATGTTCTCCCCATGAATGTGTGGATTTGTGATGGACGGGCGACCTGTTCAGGGTGTACCCCACCTTCATCTGAGAGGGGCTGGGATAGGCTCCAGCATCCCTGTAACCCTAAATTAGAGTAAAGCCGGTTTAGAAGAGGGGTAGGAACGCATTCTCCTGCAGGTTTTACAGTACAGCTTAAACTCTTGTTTTTGACTGTTTTCAGTCATGCTGGAGTTGTGTTTAAAGCTGCTTTTGCTGAGAGTGATCCAGACAGTGATGAGAGTCCTGGAGTAAATGGGCTTTCACTGCTGTCAGGCTTAGAAAAATCTGCCCCCTGACCGGTATGTGACTGTTTTCAAAGACCCTCTCTGATGAAAGTTGTGTTTTTAATATGTTCTTGTGTCATTTCTCTGTTGATGGAGGACATATATGAAGAAAATTAATCCTAAAATTGCATTTCTGAGTATACCTTTTTTCAAATCTGATGACCAAAAGTTTCTATGGGGTGCTGTGTGTACATTAATGAGGAAAAAATTTACTTAAATGATTTTAGCAAATGGCTGCAATATAACAAGTCAATTAAATTAAAGGGGGTCTGAATACTTTCCATACCCACAGTAAATGTCAGATTATTGCATTTTCTACTTCTTCTTTGCCTGTAACCTAGAAGGCAGCCTTTTACGATCAACCAGCCGTTATTCTGGTGATGTGATCCTGCAGGAGCTGATAAAGCTCTGAAGGACAAACGCAGAGATCTTTATCCTCAAACCAACCACTGCAGGATCGTCTCTCTCCAGCATGGATTCGTTCTCATTTGTGTCCCATGATGCTTCAGTCTGTGTTTGATCCTTTTCTCTACTTAGATCATTCTTTTATCTTAAGCCTTTTTTTTCCTGGTCCTTCTGGTTTCCGGTTTTCTCAGCAGATCTCCAGCCGTCCTGCTCCTGCTCACTGAAGCTGCCAGAACCATTTATCGCTGTTTCCTTTCTCCTCTCAGCATGGAAAGGGCAGCTTTTGCAAAAGAAAAAGCAGCATGTGAGGATAAAACAGAAGTTTGAGTGCATCTTAAAGCTGATTTAATTCAGAAGCCTCTGGCAGAGCTGACTGTATTCTGTCTTTGTGGGAACAGCTGTTTATAGCAGAGAAACGTTTGTTTTTGCTTCAGCATGGAGACGGAAACATAGTGTTAAAGAAGTGAATCCAAAGAGAAGATTCTCTTTGGTTAACGGGGATAAATCAGACCATTAGGCTAAATAATCTTAACCGTAGAGACTTTTACTAATGTGATCTGCTGGTTTTAATATTGTTACTGTAGTGTCTGACTCCGCCCACTCACCTGTAGCTCCTCATAGAGTTCAAACAAGTGTCTGCACCAAACCCATCATCTGATTGCATTTTGGGTCCTTAGTGTTGCTGCATTTGTTGTTACTGTAGCTGTCGGTACTATTTTTATGCTTTTGCTTCGTCCTCAGTTTTAGACTTTGAGTTTTTTTCTTCCTTCTTTAAAGTCTCACTCTAATCATCTTTAGATCTGTTTTCAAAGCGTTCCCGGTGGTTTTTGTAATTATGATTATGCCGTTTTTAGTTAAAATTGGCAACATCAGAGCTATCCATTCATACAGTTGCGATTCAGATTCCAGCTCAGACAAGGGAAACAAAGACGTGCTTGGATCCGTTTGTCTGCAAGTGGATGCATGGAGCTTATAGCCCCATCCAGCATATTTTCTACATCACAAATACAATCTTTTTCAAATTGCTTTTTCTGTCTGCTTTTGATTCACAACAATTTGAATAAAAAATACTCATAAATGCAATATTTTCTTTATATATATGCTCCATCATCAGAAAAATGTCACAGGAACATGTTAAAAGCACCAAAAACACTGTTTTCATCGGAGTGAGGCTTTCATATATTGGTCAGCACGCCGCAATAAGCTGGGAAACGCCTTTGCTTGAATTTCTACAGCTTTAGAATCTGGTCTCAAAGCGGACAACTTTTTGATCACTTCATTGGAAAAGATCGAGGTGATGGTTGTGCTCTTTTTCACTGCCTTCAATAAAGGTGTGAAATGATGCGGACAAAACACACACAGACTGTTGGGGTTTATTTTGGAACTGGAATTGGTTTGTTTTCAGCAATCAGTAACAAAAGGTACTCGTGATTTGTTTAAAAAATAATATGATAAAGAAATACACATAAATCCATGTATATCCGCATGAACATGTAAATGATGTCATCACAATTACTGTTAATCACAGACATATTTGTACTTAAACATATCGTACACAATAAACGGAATCAATTAGATATTACATTTATCCAAAAAGAAAATGGAATTTTAGCTTGAAAAGGAATGGAGGAAGTGAACTTGTGTGTATTTTTATTCTAGTTTGTTTTTTTCTATTTAACCCCAGTAGGTTCTGAACTCACCAGTCAGTTTGCAGATCACATCAGCTGCTGACAATGAAACTGACCCCCCACCCCCATTTGCATTGATTTCATTCATAATTTAACGTGATGGTTTAAAGAAGATTTTGGTTTGGTTTAGAGCAAACTAAAAACAGCCCTTGGAATAAACCCTTTGAACTTTGAGTATAGTTTGATTGAGTTTTGACTGTTTTTTTTTAATTTAATTTATCTCCCCTCTTTTTTGGGGGGTTTCCCCTTTTTTAACTCTGCTTTGTTTTTGGATTCATATTTTTTCATTTTGTCTCCATGTGTTTGATCTTCACCATAAAACATAAAAACTGTTTGATGTCAATGTTTGCAGTCATAAATGACAATATTTAATACTGGAAATATGTTTTTTCGACAGTTTCAGGTTTATTGTATATTTACTGTGTAATGTAATCAAAAATATCAGTAATAAAAGTTAAAACGTAGCTGGGGTTTCACTAAAAAAATGTTTTACAGATAAATTAATTGTATAATAGAAAAGAAAGTTCAAAAAGGCCCTGACTAATTACACTGGTTAAACTAATAATGGAGCAGAAGAAGACTCCACGTCCGTCCTTTTCTTAACAGGTCTTTTTCTGTTCCAACCATCTCTCTGTGGTTTATCTTCAGAGTCCATCTCAGACATGTTGGCTCCACCAGCTGGAACCATGTGGGACTCTCCTCAGAGACAGACCTGCTGGTGCTCACAGTCTGCACAGCAGTTACATTTCAGTTTCATGCTGTTTGGATCTGGAACTCTCTTCCTGATCAAACCATTCTTCTGTGATGAACAGACACACTCTCACTCTTGGTTCTGCTTCTTCTTTGACTGACGTGATGCTGCCGCCTCAGACACCTGCTCCTCTGTCTGTTTGTGTGTCTGCGGTTTTGTGTCTGTAAATCACCAGCTCTTCTCGCTCTGTTTGCTATTTTTGGATTTGTGTTCTCGCATGTTGGGACTTGAGTGTCTGTGCTGCTGGGATGAGATAGCACGCGCTGACATTTCAGGCGAACACCTTTTGTTGTGCGCTTGTGTCCCCGGAAGTGTGTCAGGTTGTGCTGTGTGTGTTTGGCCTCCTGCAGGCTGGGTCAGCCGCTTGAAAGAAAGCAGGAGGAAAAGCAAAAAGTGTTCATGGGTTAAAGTAAATAATAGTAAAATGATTGATGATCTGAAACGTCGGCTCTAAAACTCCAAAAATCCAAATATTTCCAACATTCAGATACAGAGAAGTTCTGGTTTATTCCTGTGTATTTATTCAGAATGTTGTTAAACTCTGCTCTGAAGTTTAGCCCTTTAGTACAACATTTTATGTTGCAGTTATTTCACAGTGAAAACCTGCTGCAGGACATTTTTTTTAGTTTGTTCAGATGAAATAATTGAAAAGAATGTAACGTTTAAGACGGATTTACAGTCAGGCAGAGGAAGACGATGGCCCTGGAATACAAAATGCCTCATTAAAATCTTTAAAAAATGAATCAAATCTTTAAATTCTAG
Organism: Adrianichthys oophorus; assembly: GCA_036245035.1. NCBI lineage: Eukaryota > Metazoa > Chordata > Actinopteri > Beloniformes > Adrianichthyidae > Adrianichthys > Adrianichthys oophorus. The sequence goes on along the minus strand of BSAI01000072.1, from coordinate 2,853,642 downwards.
AAACCATGAAACTGAAATGAAATCAGTTTTTCTGTGAGAAAGTGGTGCAGTCCTCCCCCCGTCATCCAGTTACAGTGGACTGTCCCAGTGTAATAGAAATATAAACCAGAGTAAACTTTGATAAACTTAGTTTTCCAAAAGCAAAGCAAACAGATCCAAGTGTTTATGTAAGAGCAGCATTGGAGCAACATTTCAAAACTTGAATTATTTTTTAGGACGGTGAAGATCATCATTAAAGAGCATCATGAACAGAAATCCTCCTTAAAATCAACAGTTAAGGTTTGAAAATATTTTATTTTGTTTATTTTACATTTATTCGTGTATTTCATTTTTTTTTATACATTTTCTTTAAATCTTAAAGTTATTTTAGTCATGTTTTCATTTGTGGAAAGTTGTAAAGATTTGTTGAGTAAAAGAGTATTTCATGGAAAACATTGTTGTTTTTCTAAATAAAATAACTGTAGAAGTACTGCTGTCACATTAGCGTAAAAGAAAATATGTTGACATAATTCTACAAATGAATTACTTAAAAATCTAACTTTTAGATGGTTAGTTGCGATTTCAGAAATTGTTGCAGTTGATTTAATGTATGAATTTTATGTTGAAGGACTATTTCTTGACTCATAATACTGAACTGTTTCAAACCATGCTGCATTTGGATTTCTGTAAAAACATTATTAACTAAATAAGTGTTTGTCAGGATAAATCATTTTTAGAATTGATAGTGACTTTTTGTAAGCGATCAGCTGTTCATTTGTTCTAAAACGATGAGTTTTGGTGGTGTTCTGTTCTCTTTTGTCTTCCTGTCACAGTCACACTGGCTGATGATGATCATCCACAGCTGATTTCATTTCAGTGAATGAATGGGCCTCAGAGTTTTAGTTCTCATTTCATCCTCTTCAGATTTTCTGTTCTGTCAGCTTTGCTCCCTGTAGATTTTGTCATGTTTAAATTGATCAAACGTGTGAGTTTCTGCCTCAAACCTTTTCTCCTGCACCTCCAACTGCTGACCGATGGATAGGTTTGTTTTGTTCTGCCGGCTTGGCCCACATACCCCGCCTCTGGTCCATCAGATGTTCTCCACTCCTGAGGTAAAGTCTCACCTTCTCATAACAAAACTGTTCACAGAAACAGACTCACTCTTCTGGTTATGGTTTTCCTAAAACGGACATGGAGCAGATCAACTGGGATTTACTGGAATTGTTTATTTCAATCAACAAAAACAAGTCAAACAAAGAAATGATTACTTCTATTTCATTTATTTGGTGTACCACAGGGTTTTGAACTGGGACCTGTTCTGTTTTAAAATGCTTCCATTGACAGAAATTGTTAGAAAATGTATTTAACATTAATTTTACGTTAATAACACTCTTCTCTACGTCTGTCCTTTATAGATTTAAGAGTTTATATAATTTTATTTGATCTTTTTGTATTTCACCTTAATCTTTTTTTTTTTTTAACATTTAAATTTTTCTTCCTTTGGTCCTTAATCCTTGATTAAGTTGTTGGGACAATTTAATTTCCCCACGACAGGATCAAGAAAGTTTCTCTTATCTTACAGCTTCACTCAAGTGAGGTGTTGCTTTTTTTTTTTGTTTGGTAATACAAGAAAAACCTCATTGTAGGAGAACGCTGCAGGCGTATTCCCCAGTGTAATCTCAGTGCTACAGATACCTCACCGGAATTTTTATTTATTTTTTTGACCAAAAGCTGCTCTAAAGTCACCGATCTGGCAGTTCCATCAGAAAAATGCAGACTTGACCTGCAGTTGGAGATAACGGGGATTTTCTGCTAAAGAAAGACTGGAGGAAAGGCAGTCCTTCCTTGTTTGATGGACAGCAGGGTGGTCATCACAGAGGGAGGGGGGCGGTCCAGCAGAAAACAGCTGAAGGCCCCCACCTGTTAGAACCAACAAACTGCTGTGCTGTTATTTCTTCATTCCATGAGCAGAACAGATGATTGTTATTGGCCTCCCTCTCCCCCCATGATGGCAGCCACTCTGATTTCATGTGGTTTAAAGGTGAAGGACAGTCATGGGAGGTTGGGGGCGGCAGGTGGCATCTGGTTGCTTTGAAACCGTCCAAAAACACACTTCATAGGTTAATTGGTTACCCTAAAGCAGAATCCAGGCCTCGAGGGCCTGTGTCCCACGTTTTCTAACCAACCTGCCAGTGAAGCTCCTTATTGGCTAAACGCACCTGATCCAGGTAATCAGCCGCAGAGCAGGCAGGATGTCTGGAAAACCAGCAGGAGGCCGGCCCTCGAGGCCGGATTTGGACGCTCCTGCTCTACAATGTCCATAGGTGTGTGTAGGAGTGATTGTGTTCCCCACCCCCCAACAGTCTGGAAGCCTTTTCAGGGGTTGCCCCGCCTTTGCCCTGAGACGGGCTCCAGCAACTCTGTGACCCCAAAAGGGATCTAGCAGGTTAAAAGGATGGATGGATTTTTGACTAATGTTTTTGCCTTCACTACATTTCGTGGTGTTTTGTGCGGCACAAAGCGAGCTCGTTTATCACCGCACTTGCTGGTTGATGTTATGACACGTAATAAAAAAAAAATGGGGAGAGAATTAAATGAAATTTCACAGAGTCTGCTCTTCCGTATTATTATTATTATTATTATTATTATTATTATTATTATTTTTCCCTTGAGTGTTGCAGCCTTTGTCTTCAAAGTTTGCTCTAGTTTGATTAATATTTGCAGAGTTTTCGTGCAACGTAGAAAGCCCTGCTGGACAGGCAAGAATAACGTATATTTATGGATTGTTCTGACAGGAGATGACGACTAAACTTCTCAACACAAAACCATAAACAAACATAACATCTTGGAACAATCAGAAAAGAGGAGACACAAAAACTGGATAAACCCACAAACAGAGTGTTTTTCACTCTTCCTGTGAATCTTCTGCCTGTTTACATGTTTACGTTCCCTAATTTGAAGTTGTTTTTAAAAAAACTTGTCATTTATTGAAAAGTCTTTCAGCGTGATGCTTTTATTTAAGTGCTGCTTAGTCATCAGGCCTCGTTTGTGTGCAGCAGGCAAACCCAGCACTGATTGTTTCTGTGATCCAATTCCCTCTGGTGTGTAAGTGTGTGTCGCTGTGTGTTTGTGTGCGTTTCATGGACTCTCTGTGTGCAGTCGATGGCTTTTCAAGCAACACATTACTTATTTTCCCTGGCAGACTCAGGTCAGTGGCCTTAGAGTGGTGTGATTTATGCTGCAGCACCGACCGGCCCGGGGTCTCCTGCTCTATTTAAGAGTAGTTTGTAAAAGCTGCGTGGCTTTCTCCTTTATTCACCGCTTCCTTCTGGTTGTTACTCAGAGATACAGAAGTTTACTTCACATCAATCCAGAGAGAACATCATGAATCATATTCAAACCTCGGCAGAGTACAGGAAACGAAGACTTCTTTTCTTCTTTTTGATTAATTTTTATCAGATTTTTCTCTCTTCAAAAAAGAAACTGGAAAAACTCTGACTTCCTGTTTGAAGCTGGTTTAAAAAGGGAAAGTGGAGCCCAAGTCGATCCTCATTCGCCCCGATAGAAATGGTTCAAATAAAGAAATTCACATGAATACAGAAACAGTTTTCTCTTCTGTGGTTTGATCTGTTATTCAGGGTAGTCTTAAGGGAGGGGGGGTTGTATTCTAAAAATAACTTGATGGTGAAGGTGAAATCCACAAAGTACAATTCTACATATTTTAAGGCTGTAAATTCCTTCTCTGCAAACTTTCTCAGACAGAAATGAACATTTTCTCTCTTTAAACTCTCAAAGTTCAAATCTTCATAGAAAATAAGTCCAGGATTATGGAATGCAAGCTAAGATCTGATTGGGATTGGAAATGTAAGCAGATTTGGGAAGCTGATGACATTCTGTATAGGAGACATGGCACAGAGGAGATTGATTGATGATGGGCTACAGCCGATTAGGATGCAGAACACACTACACTGTCGAAACAAATAAGTGAAGAAACAATGCAAAATTGCACTAAAAAAAAATCTGCTGGACAGCGAGATGGTGAAAGGTGAACTGGAACACCATTTAAAATGCAAAAGGATGACTTTTTTTTTCTGTAGCTTCCTGCACCCAATGAAAAGACGTATCTATGCCTTGAAGTTTTCATGGCATTTTTCTTACAGGTTTTAACATTGAATTAATGAACTGCACTCTGTTTTTGTTTTTCTGGAAAAGAAAAAGTCTGTTAAATGAGCAAATGCAGATAAAACTGTAACTTTTTGATTTGATGTGAAACCATATCTTGTTTGTCCCGCCGTTTTGACCATTTTTGGGAAAACTTGAGGCTTGGTTATGTCTCATCTGCAAACTTAAAAATCAGCTTTACGTTAAATTGACGCAGAACTATCACTGATGTTGGCACAAACAAAAAAACTAACGTGTCGGTAGAAATTTAGAAAAATTTGGAAAAAATGGCAAGAAAAGCTGGTAATGAGTTTGGCACAAAAGTTAAGCTTCATAGCAAATCTGTACCTAAATTTAAACTCAAATACATTCCATTCTGAAAGTAATTATTTTCACATTTTAAGGTTTACTTATAAAAAAATATTGTCAAGATCTTGATGTTTGTAATTAAGCAGGTCAGTGAACAGTTTTGGTCTTTTTTTTACCCAGAAAAAAGCAGACGTGTCGGTTGTGTCCATTGCATCTACACTATTTACTTTCGTGCTTTTACTTTCTGTTGCGTCTTAATCAGTTTGTCAGTTACTTTGTCTTTTTTTTAAATATTAGATTTTACAAAACCAGTGACACTTTTAACACGTTGCTTTAATTAAGGGTGTGTTCAGACTGGACACATTTGGTTCATTTAAAGTGAACCAAAGTTTGTTTCCCTTGATAATCTGGAACACATTCAGACTCTCAGTACACCCAAACGGACCCTGGGTCGGAACCAGGAACCACTCTCGAACCCACCTTTTGAGGTGTTCTTGGTTTCCAATCAGACTGAGCTTTGGTTTGGTCTGAGATTCCTCAGTCTGTATACAATCCGCTCCAAGAGCGGAATAATGGGACCAAAGCAGATGTAAACAGTGTGGCAATAGGGCAACCGATGAGCCGCGGAAAAATGTAAAGCAATGATTATCATCTTATCAAACAGAAAAAATGCTCCAACTCCTTACTTGTTTGAACGTTTATTCTAATACTCGTTTATTCGAATACTACTGAAGTAGTTTCTTACGTGTGTTTCTGAGTCTTGTTACTTGGCATGAGCGCGGTGCTGCTGTGACATCATCCCAAAGGTTACCTTAGTTCCTCAACAGACTTCTCTTAAAAGCAATGCCATGACACCACAACAATGAAACTCAATGATGAATGCAGACTCATTAAAACAACTTAATGTCATACACATTGCTTCTCACTGTTTTCCCAACAATCTGTCATTTCATGAAAATTTCACAGCGTACCTTCTTAGCAGTAGCATCCTCAGTAACCCTCTCATTCCTGGCCAATGAGTGAAGAGATCTTTAGTCATGTGGTTTGTTTACAAGCTTTGATTTGAAGCAGAAATGTTCTGTTGATGGCAGTCTGTATGCAGACCAAATACAATGGACTTTTCCAGTCTGGATACACCCAAAAACAAGTTTAAACCTGGGTGGTCTACCCTGTAGGATAGGAGGCGCCTCCACAAATTGTATTTATTTATTTATTTTGTGCAACAAATCAAACATTTATTTATAAAAACATGAACTTTGAGAGCAGATGTTTAACGCGGTTTTACAAAGACTTGGGCTTTGTCCTTTTACTTGGACAAGAAGACTCGAGGTTATTCCAGCAGTGAAGCTGTTTACTCTCTGACACGTTAATAGTTCAGTTGGATCCCGACTCTTTCAGAAAAATGATTTTAGTTTGAACTTCACTGATCATGTCTGGATCTGCACTCTTAGAGAAGAGGATCTGTTTTTGGTTTCAATTCCAAAATATGTCACTACTTCTCTGTACTGCAATAACGCACATCATAGTTTATTCGTACACGTTTTCTGCTTTTCATTTTTAGCTTCTGTAATCTTAACGCAAGTGTAATAATAATGAACTCAGTCCAGTGGTTTATTCTCCACATCAACCAAAAGAGAGAAGCTGTAAAAATGTCAGCAACTGACAGTGAAGGAAAATCCACCAGGAGGAATCTATACCAAATCCAGGACGAACAGATGAGGTCAAAGGTCTGGAGAAAATGAAGAGGAAAGGCAGATCTGCGGGACACTTTGGGAATTTAGTGTCTCCATCCTCCTGATTCATGTTTCTCCCTGCTTGATCAGCAGACGTTCCGGAAGGGGGATTGGTTCTGCTCTCCACCCTCATAAAAGGCAATGGAGGAGCAACATCTTCAAGACAAAATGATTTTATGAATATTCAAACTTGAAAAAGCATGAGTTAAAGAACAGCATAAATAAAAGATGTGAACAGAAGGAATCACAATGATGATCCGACCGAACATTGTGGATGAATCATGACTCCAAAGCTGCTGCCATCTCCACACAGAGGGATGGAAGGAAAACGTGTGTGAAATGTTCAAATCAAATCCAAATATTGATAAGAACACAAAAAGTATTATTCAAAGTTTGATAAACATGCTCTGCCCTGCGCATAACTCCTGAACTTGTCTCATTTACAGTTATTTTTAGTATAATTCAACTTAAAAGAAGTCAGACATGTAAAAAAATACAAAGAATTTTAAAAAGCACATTTTTGTTGGCAGATTGTTTTAAACAAAGGTAAATATTCACAACATTTTTAAATTCACTTTTTAGGAGTTAAATAATTGAATCTCCCCCTTAAACAGTTTATTGTTGATAAAGGTTCGTTCTGTTCATCACATTTCCTTTCATTCTCTACGCCTGATCCTTCCTCTCCTCTTCCATGTCTTTCTCTTCATCTCTTCATCCTGGACTCCTTTCTCCCTCGTGCTTGCTCCTCTTCACTCCTCCTCGGGCGTGCATCATTTCTCGACATCCATCCGCGCCCCCGAGGACAGCTCGGCACCCCGCACGCGCACGCTCCTCTGTTTGTGCGTAAAGACAGCGGGAAGAGGTTGAGCGCGTGCAGGGGCGGACGGACCGGGTCTGCTTCGTTCCGGCGGCGGATGCTCTGCTGAGATCTTCAGGCGGCACGAGCGCACGGTAAGAGACGTTTCCGCGTGCGCACCTGACCGCGTGGACGTGTCTGAGGGGCTCCTGTTCTGGATGGGTTCGGTTTGTTTTTGATGCGCAGCATCTGCAGCGTAATCCGGCTCCGCGTGCTCTGTAATCTGAGGAAGTTTGGAGCGCGTGAGTGAAATGCTGAGCTGCTCCGCGCGCGCGCCTTTCCTCCAAAGTGCTGCGAGTTCAGATCCATCATGAGGGCAGCTGGGTCGCCTCCTGCAGGAGAGCCTCTATAGGCGCTAAAGCCCACTTTTGTTGTGGTTCTGGTTCCGTCGGGGCCGGGCAGCATTTCAGAGGAGACTGAGCGGTTTCCCGGGAGTTTCGGGGGAGGAGGCACTGCGGAGCACGAAAAACACTCCTCCTGCTGTAGCTTTCAGTTTGTTCATTGAAATATTTCTGCCTCATTCTTAACTCATGCCTGACTCAGTCAGGTTTGCTGCCGTTTGTTATCGTTTTCTCTCCTCCTCGGTCCTCCTGGGTGTCTTTGAAGCAGAGCTTTCTCCTCCAGCAGCTCCCGCCTTCTTCCTCTCATGCTCCACCGCGCTCAGTCTGTCTCCTCTGACACATTCTCCTTAGTGGTGCTGTGCTACAATCAGTCAGGAAAGCTGGACAGACTTGTTTCCGAGTCTGGCTCCCCTCTGCAGACCTTCAGAGTGACGCTGCTGAGCGGATTCAGGAACATGGCTGCAGCATGCAGGCGGGGATCCTCCTCAGAAGCTGCAGCAGGGCTTCCCTGGGCTTTTCCTTCTGCTTCTGCAGATTTTCAGGGGCTTCCCTTGTTTTCACTGCAGCAGCAACACCCCCCACCCCCAGTGATGGGGAGCAGGGCTGCTGCATGATCAGGGACATTTCAGTGGGATGTCCTGGTGGACATTAAGCCTCCATGTGATGTTGGCTTTCATGTGTTTTCTGAGCATCTCATACGTGCTGCTTTACTTTACACATTGTGTGATGGATTATTCATCAATGCCCCCCCCCCTTTTCCTTTCTTCCGTTATCTCCCAGCTCTTTCTGTCTTTCACTCTCGCCTCCTCCCTTCTTTCTCTCCGCTCCCCTGGCATCTCCTCCCATCTCTTTGCTCTCTCTGAGCTGGATCTTGTTTCTCCTATCAGCGGTTACATACAGTGGCGTGCGTGCGTGTGTGTGTCTGTATGAGCATGTGTGTCCTGCTTTCAGCTTCTCTTAACCTTCAATAACCCCCCGGGGGGGGTGTTGTGCCGCTCTTTCATTCTCACACATTTACCAATCACACTTGGGGAAAAGCTCAGGAAAAAGCGTTGTGCATTAATGTTTGTGGATGAGCAAAGAACCGGAGCGTTACACAACCGTTACCTTTTGGCTCTCATGCCTGTTATGTGAAGTTTTTATTTCAATGACCGGAGATGAAGCATGAAGTTATCCTGACCACACATCTGATCAGAACTGATGCAGTCAATTCAATGTCCATTTTCTTTTCAGAAGACAAAAGAATAATAAAACTCAATCTAAACTGTTACGGTGGCCGGTAGGCAGAGATCCAGGAGCAGGAAGAGTTGAATTATAGGATTTAATAATCAGGACATGACAGGAAGAACAGAAGGCATGAGGAGAACAGGGCAAACAAAGCCTCAAACACTGAACCTGAAGGAGATGATTGCAGGCAGCTGTGACCATGTCCAGGAGAACCCAGGTGGAGGAAACAAAAATGAACACAAACTACATCCAAAACCACAACGCAAACCATCTTAAATGCAAAAAATATTGTTATTTAATACAATATTGATGCTGGGTGCTGCTCATTTTGGGATTAAGGTGGCATTATTTGGACTTCTTGTTTCACGATAGTTTGAAAACAAAATTCACTTTGTATTTGCTTTACTGTTTTCCCTCATTTATCGCGAGGGTTGCGTTCTAAAAATAACCCAATATGGCGATAAGTAGAATCAGCAAGCTAGGATTCTAGATGTCTTTAAAGCTGTAGAACTCGTCACTACACACTTTCTACACTTTTCTCAGACAGATATAAATATGTTCACTCTTTTTTTGAAATTCTCAAAGTTCAAACCGTCATAGAAAAATAATAAAGATCTGATCTCGATCAAAGACTGACAAACTGAACGCATTCTTTAAAGTAGACAGAACAGAGAAGATTGAATAGCAACAGTCTACAGCCAATCAGGACGCAGAATATAGTCCGCTGTTTAAAAAAATAATATAGCATGCAAAATTGCACCAAAAAAATTCATGATACCCGCAATGTACTGATGAAACACAGTATGACCAAAAAATAAACCTACCAACACGGTGCTCCAGCAACACAACCTAATGGTTTGTTTTTAGGCAAGGCAAGTGTGTTTGTATGGCACATTTCAAGTACAAAGACAATTCAAAGTGCTTAACATGAAAAATTAAAAGAAGCAATCTAAAGAAACAGAAAAGATGTGATTATTAAAATTAAAAAAGTTAAAAAGAAGTGAATTTAAAACAATGATGTGGGTGTAAACTTTTCAATAGAAACTTACCAAATGCAGCTGAGAACCTGGATTCAAATACACCGAGTGTTTCAGCTGATCTTTATTTTCCAGGATCTGGAACAGACTTCCAGGGTTTCTAGAAGTCTGTTCCAGATCTGTGGAGCATAGACGCTGAATGCCGCTTCTCCCTGTTTAGTTTTGACTTTAGGAACTGAGAATAGACGGGCAGAGAGGTCTGTCTAATGAGGTCTGGCTGGTACATTCTGGGTCAAGAGGTCAGTCATGTACTTCGGTGATAAACCATTTAAAGCTTTATAAACCAGTAGCATAACCTTAAAGTCTATTCTCTGGTGAACAGGCAGTCAGTGTAAAGACCTCAGAAATGGACTTATGTGGTCTACTTTTTTGTTTTCTGTGAGAACACGAGCAGCTGATTTCTGAATAAGCTGCAGGTTCCTGATTGATTTTTTTTTTTGGTCGTCCTGTGAAAACACTGTTACAGTAGTCAAGTCGACTAAAGATGAACACATGAACTAGTTTTTCCAGGTCCTGCTTGGATATCAGATCTTTAATCCTTGAAATATTTTTGAGATGATAGCAGGCTGATTTTGTGACTGGTTGGTGGTGTTAAGATGAATAGATTGGGGCTACAGAGAAACAGTTGGACGTCACTACAGAGCTTCAAAGACTATAACCTCAGTTTTGTTTGTGTTTAATTGAAGTAAGTTGTGACACATTCCGTCATTAATGTCCTCAATGCATTTACCAAGAGCCTGTACAGGGCCTCGGTCTCCTGGTGTCATTGTAATATATATCTGTGTGTCATCTGCATAGATATGGTAACTAATGTTGTTGTTCTTTATAACCTGGGCCAGTGGGAGCATGTAGATATTAAATAGAAGTGGCCCCAGGATGGAGCCTTGGGGAACTCCACATGTAATTTCTGTCGGCTCTGATGTGAAGTTACCAACTGACACAAAATATTTCCTGTTTTCCAAGTACGTTTTGAACCAGTTTAGTACTGGCCCAGTGAGACCCACCAAGTTTTCCAGTCGTTTGAGTAATATAGCGTGATCGACTGTATCAAATGCTGCACTGAGATCCAATAAAACTAGCACTGACATATTTTCACTGTCTGTATTCAAACGTATATCATTAGTCACTTTGGTCAGAGCCGTCTCAGTGCTGTCTGAAGCCTGACTGGAAGACATCATAGCAGTTGTTTCTTAATAAGAATTCATTTAACTGATGAAAAACAGCTTTTTCAGTGATCTTCCCTAAAAATGGCAGGTTTGATATCGGTCTGTAGTTGCTCATTTGTTTCTTGTCCAAACTGTCCTTTTTAAGGAGGGCTTTGATTCCAGTTGTTTCCAGTGTCTCTGGGTAAACGCCAGATTTTAGGGATGTAACCATTAATTGACTTAATCAATGAATTTATTGATATTCCTCCAATTCAACCAGATCGATCTGTCAGCAAGTTAATCAATTCAATCTATATCATTATAAAATCATTTCAAAATGAAATACAATGGCTTTATCGATATTTGAAAATACCATTTGGATGGAAGCATGGTAGGTTTATTTTACTGTAACGTAGAAAAGACCAAGTTTCATCACAGCGGACAACACACGTGATGCAGCAAAAGTGATCAACCATCATTCCAGTCCAATCTGTGGAAACACTTCAGCAAAGACATGTGACCACACAGTGTGCTAGAATGTTCTAATAATGTTCCTTTGGATTATTCTGGTGTGGAAAAACAGTGGGCTGAACTTTATCAAACTAGACATGACGTTAATCCTTGTTTATTTCTTTAATTAACACTTGATTATTTTCAGAGGTATTTATCTCTGAGTCACACTGGTTGAAGTTTTGGCTAAACTTGTCCTGTATCCATATTATATCAGTGAATTGGAGCTTTCAAAATGAACCAGTATTGATTTTTTTTTTTTTTTTTTGAATCTGATCAACAACCACAAATGATGATACGAATCGAATTGTTTAAATCAATCGTTACACCCCTATTTATTTCCATCTTTCAGAAACGAAGAGCCGTTTTTCTCTCATATTAAAGTAATGGACCCTCCTCCTCCGTGGTTCCTTCACTTCGTCATCACCTCCCTCCCCCCGTCTGTGCGCATCCCTCCTCACATGTCTGATTATTCTCGGAGGACACATTCAGGGCTGTATCTGTTCTTCGAGTCGCTCACCCCCCC
>BSAI01000072.1:2787404-2841808 GCA_036245035.1 Adrianichthys oophorus | reverse complement strand
TTTGTTCATCTGTTGATGCTGCAAAGGTTTCCTACTGCTCCTTCAGTTTGACCTAAATGTTCTTCACATGTGTTCATACGACTGTTTCAGTTTTGTTGTGCATTTTCTTTAAAGCTGCACTGACTGAAGGACAAAAGGAGCTGCAGCTCAGATGTTTGATGAGATCGTGGAACAAAGAGCGAAAGGAAAATGTTACAGGAATCTGGGAAGACCCCGTGTGAGAGGAGAAATCTGAGGGATATCAGGAACCAAAAACACAGCAATCATTCAGTTTGACTGTTTGAAGCAAAGCTTCTAAAGCTATAGTTATATGTTATGAAAACAGCAGTTCCATTAGCTTATTGAAGTGGGTCTACAGTTCCTTATTAGTTTTTAGTGAAGTGTATATTGTCCATCAGAACTTGATCTTATTATTGGAGAAAAAGACTTTCACAAAGTCTTAATATTTTTTTCAGATTTAAGAATTAAACACAATGTGTTGACTTAGCAATATTTAATGAAGTCAATTTTCAGTAGAACTCTTTATATTCAGGGCCATGGTATCAGTGAAGGAGAAGCCATTTTTGAGTCTCTTTGCATTAAGTTTGATGTATGGAGAAAGGCAGTGAGTTTTATGCATTATGTATTAAACTGCTTTGCATAAACCAGCTGCTGCCCTAACCACATTACCAATTCACATGTTAACTAAAACAACCAGAGCCTATTCAGAGCCGAGGAGCTTAAACCGTCAACAGAACTTAACAAAAGGAAAAAACATTTATGTTTAAATAAAAAAACATACAAAATGAATGAAATAACAAATCACGGAAACACATTTTAGTGGCTTTTTATGAAAGAGTTTGTGTGTCAAACAGTTTACAGACAGAATTGAATAATGTAAACATCTGAGGAACGGTGAACAGATGACAGCGCATGGATGAGTTCTGCCTCATTCATAAAACCAGTGAGCTGCTGTCCTGCGGTGTGTTTCCACGGCGAGCGCCTGCTGAGGGCCCAAACCTCACATTTACTGTTGCGTCGTTTTCAGGTGAGTTTGAGGCTGTCCTCAGGAAGTCCTTTAGCTCCCCTCCTCTCCTCCTCCAAGCCTCTAGCTGAACCTTCATGATCCATCTGTGCTGTGATCCCCTCTGTATAAACATGTCACTCTGAGCCGGTGTGTTGCCCACCTCCTCATTCCACCTCCGTATCTTCAGCTCAGGGCCCACAAAGTTCTGCTGAGGTGTTGCTCCACAGGTTTCTACCCTTTGCATTTTTCTTCTTTGGTTACTGCAGTGTTCTGGCTCTGTGTTCATTTATGAATGCTTAAACAAACCTTTCCCTGGTTCTGTTCTCACACGCCTTACCTGCAGCTGTGATTAGGATGGTAGGGGGACCCCGGGGGGCTTTTGTGGGAACAGCTGCAGGTTGGATCGAGTACTGAGTGATCTGTGGGTTTGAGAAAGTCTGTTTTGAGGACTTTCAAATCTTATGTGGCATAGATGAAAGGTGACCTCTTCATGACTTCCTGTCTGCTCATTCTTATCTTGTCTGGCGGCTGAATCAGTGGTTTCATTCCTTAATCCTCAAGAACTTAGGGTCCCTGGATATTAAACGTGAAGCTCCAGTAAACGAAGTTGAACTTTTCTATCGTCTGCACTCACCCTCACATAGAAATGGCTTGCTGTGATCTGCAGTTTTTTTGTTTGACTTTGTTGTTTCAGTCCAACTTGACCCTCATTAAAAAGCCAAACTCAGCCAGAACTGTAACTGTCTTTGAGCCTGATGCATACGTTTAACTGGTCCTCACAGTTGTAGCTGAGATGCAGAAGATCCTAACTCTGGTCCGCTGGACCGACTTCATCTCCTTCCATGATTGTTTTCCAGATGTTTGTGGAATGCTTCCTGTTGATCAGCCGGGTTGTGATTCCAGGTTCTGTTTAACCAAACACATAATCTATGAACTTAACAGAAAATGGAACAGGGATAGATATCGTTACGGCATTATGAAGGACTTAAAGTTCCATTCTGACCATCTCCTGATCTATTTTCAAAGCGTTCTCAGTTGATTTTTAATTAGGATGTTGCTGTTTTTAGCTAAAATCCAAAAACCTGTCGTTTTCTAGGACATAAACTCCTGCCACTCTGCAGAAACTATTAGAATTTAACCTTTGAGTTGGGGGTGGGACGGTTGGGGCAGAGCAATCCCCTTCCTGTTACTGAGAGCTCTCTGTTTACATTCTTCGGCTAGCTTATAGCCCCTCACAACCCTAAATCTACCATTAGCGGTACAACAAAAATGATGAGCAATATCCAAGCCATCCAGCCGTACACTTCTGCTCCAGATTCTAGCTCAGATGATGAAAACACACATATTTACATGTATCTATTTGAAAGTGAATGCAGCAAGAGGCGGAGCAGGGATCCTGTGGCCCCGCCCAGCGTATTTTCTACGTTACAAATACAATCTTTTTCAAACTGCAGAACTATGATTCACAACAATTTGAATAAAGAAATATTCAATTGAAATTTTTAGCTTATTTTTTGTCAAACAGCTGCTACAAGATTAAAACAAAACATTTGTTTTGATTTATTAAAGATTTAACAAAAAGGGATTTTACCAAAAATCAAAGTAAGAAATCTGCTCTGATGAAGTAAATGAATCAGTCTCCACAGAAACTTTAACCTGTGACGATGAGCAGTGTAGGATGCTCGATGTCATTATGAGAAGTAGACTTTACCTTAAGTTCTTTTTTTATTTTTTTTATTTCTGATTTCAGTTTTTGGGAAATGCAAAAAAGTGCGGTTTGAAGAACAATGGCAGCTGGATAAGACCTCAGATGAAAACAGAACCTGCATTAACAGGCAGGAGTCAAATATGTGTGGGGAAAATGTAGCCAAAATGTGGTGGGCATTGTTTCAGGTGATATAGAGATGAAGAGGAAGATTTAATGGTGAAAAATCTGTGAACAGCAAATGGAAAAAGTATAAAAAAGTAAATCAGTTTTTGTGTCAGAGATCCTGGAAGGAATCTGCTCCAGCAGATGGTTTGTTTAAAGGAAACATTGGGACGCGTGCCATCTTTGGAACTGAGCGGTCATATCAATGAGGTGATCTGAGTGAAGCCAGTACGCTGCAGTCATGCCTCCCGTGCCTTTAAAACTGAAAAACATAGCTTAAGCTGCCTCTACTTACACTGTTTGAATAGAAAAATCAATTATTCATATAAAAAGTTCTATGCCCAACGGTGGGAAACACTTTTTCAGAGCCTGTTGATATTACAACAGGAAATGTCCCTAACAGGCTCCAGTTTGGATAAAAAACACAAACATTTTGAGAGATCCTCTGATCTGGACTTTGTCCTCGTTTTCCTCCTGCAGTGAACGACAGTTTCAATATTTACCATGTCAGCCGTCACTCCTCCTCTTTCTCTGTCCTTGATTTGTTCTGTCCGCTACACCATCCGCCCTCGAGCCGCCTCCAGCCCACCTCTCCACCCTCTAGACCTGATGGCCATGAAGGAAAAGAGTTCACTCGCTGCTTTCTCCTGACAGCTCAACAGAAGAAGAGTTTTAGAAACATCCAACCATCTCAAATGTGGTTCTGTCAAAGGAGCTGGGTCAGAATCAGAAACTGGACCACAGGATCCACAGTTCCAACATTTGACAAAAGTCTAGTTCATTGTAAATGCTAGTTGGATTTAAAGACAACAGAAACTCTGCGAATTCTAAAAGCATAGTTCTGAGGAGAAGCAGGGAAGCATCAAAACGTCCCTGACATGTTTCATCTGCTGTCCGTAAATCAAGCTTTGACATAAATATGACATTCAATTTGGATAAACTCTTTAATTCACTGTTAAAAGGCATGAAAAGGCCATGAACATTAACACATCAAATGTGATATTTTCAGGGTAACTTTTCATTTTACAATTTGCAATAATTGCCCAGGTGCCCTTCTCTATTTCCAATTCTTTGTCTGTTTAGTGTGCATATCCCCTGACTCGAGGTCACTTTTCAAGATTTGCCCTTGACACCTTTTCGTCATCTAACCAGGTGAGATTTCTACGTTTCTAACTTAAAGCCTCAGTCTCAAATGGTCTTACGAGTAGATACGGGCTATCTGTGGGCAAAAAATGGTACAACCTGTACGAGGCAAACAGGTGACCCACAGAAAACATCAAGGTCATAGACCGCTCGGTAAACCCGTAGAGAGAGAAAATGCCCGTTAGTGCTGTTCAAGTGATACATGCACACTCCTTTCTGCAGCCTGACTGTTAGGAATGAGGAAATTCAAGTGTAGTTTTTGTGGGCAACTTACAGGCGTCCTACGGGCACTTGCGTATCATATGCACACCTTAAATGTGTCTGTTTGCATGCAGTCAATAATGAGCCAGTACTCACACTTAACTATGTGTTGTAAGGACATTAATGACAGCATCACCCGTACTTCACAACTGCATGTAACTTACATTATCCTTAATAATACTTCACAACAGACTTATGGTATGTTCCATTTTGTGATGTGGCTGTTTGAGTTTCAAAGGAAGTGCATGACACACCTGCACTCCTCTTAAGATGCAGCCGCTCCTGTGTGTGACCCTGTGTGGACAACCCTAACACCTGCAGCTGCTTCCTTGTTGTTTTTGTGGTCTTAAACCCTTAAACCTTACCTGGATTTGTACCATCAACTTGTTGGTTACAAACCAAATTCATTGGTAGTTCCCAAGAATAAGAAAGACATCTTGAAATAATTAAGTTGATCAAAAATTAGTTTATTTTACCCTTAATTATTACAAATATGTGATGTGTGACTGAGTTTCTGTCAACTTTCTAAATTGAATTGTTCAGTTTTACTTTACAGAGTCATTTCCAACCAGCTTCCAGTTAAAGCGCTGACATCCAGGGTGTACATTGTATAACGTGAAGGTAAAAATGGAATGGACCAAAAATGGAACGGACCATTCCTGATGTCTTATTAAGTTCTTCTGGACTCATTTTTAGGAGTTCCAGCAGTTTGCTTCTTTAACCCCACTGCTGGGTTTCTCATTTAATTCCAACGATAAATCGGCATGTCATCACTTAGTGAGATGTTAAAGGATCCTTTCCTGTCATTGATAGATGTTTGAAAATACACACACACACACACAAAGAGTTATTAACAGATTGCTTTGCTCAGTTCTGACATGAGGGAGACACATCACCTGCTGAGTCAGGTGTCACGCTCACAGAAAATACCAAACACACACACCCGCCCATTCCAACACCCAACCGGCCCGCCCACGCTCTGTCGCTGGTTTGATTCCAGGAACTGTGCCACCAGCTGGCCCATGTTGGCTGCTTTCTCTGTGTGTTTGTGTGAAAGTGAAAGAAGGATGAGCGTTGGAGTGCACGGACTGGTTCAAAGCAACACAAAGAAAAAGCAACAGACAGTTGAAGGAAATGAGGACATATTTGAAAATGAGTTGATTATACTCAGAAGTGGTTTCTTTATTGTTATTTTGCATTGTGACGTCACTGGGATGTCCATCTGTGGACTTTGGCACTTTAGGCTAAAAGTTGGTGATCCTGATCCCAAATGTAAAAAAAAAAAGTTATTTTTTTCACCAGAGTTGGCTTAACTGCCCCCCTCGATGTATAACAGCAATCTGACAAGTCAAGGGTTGCTCTGATGTCTAGCAAATTCAAATAAAGGATAACAAAACTTATTGGTTTGTAAGTTGCAAAACAGAGGAGGAAAAGGTATTGTCCAGCTTCATTCTTACCTGCAGATGCCATCAGCAGAATGATTTATTAATAAGAGCAATTTGGATGTGTGAATGGTCCCAGGTTGGTATCCCGGACAAGCCCCCATGAATGACAAATTCTTCAGTTTTGAGAAAACAAAGAAAAAAGAACACGTTGAAGACTTAAATCAATGTGGATAATGCAGTTAAGTTATTTGTTTTTTATCAGGAAAAATATTTTTACAGATGGGAATTAAACAGAGCATCGCTAACTAAAAATACTGAGGGGTGGTTAAAGAATTCGACTGAAAATAATAGAAAACAAACTGAAAACAAAAGCGAGCTGACGGAAATCTTTATCTGAACAAAGATCATATGCATAAAAGTGAATAAACAACAAAAAGAAAACGCCCAGGCTTACTCCCAACAGGTGAGCGGGGTTTTAAGATTTGAGCTTTTAAGGCAGAGCAAAGATGCATGGAGGACACTGCTGGACACTGGCTGAGTCAACATCTGTCAGACTGCCAGGGGCAGGAACTCTTCAGGAAATGAAGAACTCCCAAGATTTAGAAATGCTTTTCCACTGTATTCCAAAAAATACCTTAACCTTTTTTCAACTGCAGTGGACATCATCGTCTCTGGTCTTGCTGGTTTGTGATGCTGATTCTTGTGTAAAGTTGACTCTGAGGGCTGGACTGAAGACCTATGATGCTTCCTTTGTGGCGTGGAACCAAACTGTCATAACGTTGACATCAGTGAAGAAATGCACCCCGCCCACTGAATTTCCTGGGTTTATTTCCTCTGCTGATTAACCAGGAAAAGTCAAATGGACGTTTCAGAATTCCTCCTTTTGACGAAGGAAATGACGTCCATTTTACGCTCCAAATCCAGAATGAAAAAATCGCCTAAACGACATAAAAATCGTCTTTAGCTTTTTCTTGTTTCTGAAGTATTGAAATTGTTACATCACCTTTAAAATAGGTTCCTTTGGATTTGTTTCGATCATTTCTCTATTTTCTGCTAGAGCTTTTTACCAACCAGGTGCATCCAGGACAGATGTTCACACATCAATAAGTCAGTTTAAACATTGGACAAATAATGGTCTCCAAAGATATCTGACATGATACCCAGGAAATAGTTATTTTCTCTACTCGTCCATTTGTTGTTACTCTTTCCTTTTGTTGTAAAAGCTGAATTGATCATGTTTGAGTTTTGCTTCACACCTAGTTTCTGTTGTTTACCACACACCTGTGTTAGGTATTCATGCTGCCTCATATTTTCAGCTTCTCCGTTTTCCTCTGTCAGAATATGGCTGGACTCTGTTACTCTGAGACTAATTGGATTACTTCCAACTGCAGTGCTGTTAGTTTTCAGATCTGAAGCCTCTTGTGTTTTCGTGGATTTAAAAACTGATGTTTTCATGTTTTACAAAAACGTTTGAAGCTCTTTCAACAATATTTGTTTCTATCTCGTGGCATCTGTCAGGATTGATTTAATCCTTTAACACCGGGGCTTTAACTCCAGTATTGGCTTTCTTTGAGTTACCGTAACTCTTCAACCGTTTACTTAATTACTGTAATTCTAATAGATTCTGACATGGAGAGAGCAGCTGTGCACTGATACACAAAAACATTTATTTATCAACGCAAACCAGTTTATTCTGACATTTTATTTACATAAAGTGTTGCATAACAGTACAAAGCTGCTTTTTCCTGCATCAGAATTAGTTGGAATTATGTAAATTGTGTAATTGGTTGAAACGTTACGGTAGTTCAAAAGAGCAGGTGGCGACAGATTTGGTGTTGAAGGTTGATAAACATAAATGTCTTGGTCTCCATAACTACACAGTCACCTCCTTATTGTCTGAGTCACATTCAGCCTCTGAGTTTGTTTAGTTTGATCACTAAACTGGCTATGTTTTAACAAACTGTTTCCAGATATGTCGATTATCTGAAAAGGTTGTGCTTCCATGTTAAAAAATATGTTACAAAATATCTTCCCATGCACTCACTGCCTTGCTTATTAGGTCCACATTGCTAGAACCGGGTTGGACCCTCTTTTGCCTTCAGAACTGTCTCAATCCTTGGTGGCACACATTCAACAAGGTGCTGAAACATTCCTCAGAGAGTTTGGTCCTTACTGACATGACAACATCACACAGTTGCTGCAGATTTGTCGGCTGTACATCAAGAGACCTCAAGAAACCAGTCTGAGATGATTCCAGCGTTATGACATGGAGCCTTATCCTGCTGGAAGATGGTACACTGTGGTCATAAAGGGATGGACATGGTCAGCAACAATACACAGGTAGGCTGTGGTGTTGGAACCATGATCAGTTGAATTCAGGAGCCCTCCATGTGCCAAGAAAAAGCCCCCATACCATGACATCACCACCACCAGCCTGAACCATAGATACAAGGCAGGATGGATCCATGTTTTTATGTTGTTGATGCCAAATTCTGACCCTGCCATCTGAATGTGACAGCAGAAATGAAGACTCATCAGACCAGACAACGTTTTTCCAATCTTCTGTTGTCCAGTTGTGGTGATCCTGTGTGAAGTGTAGCCTCAGTTTCCTGTTCTTAGCTGACAGGAATGGTGCCCGGTGTGTTGTTCTGCTGCTGTAGCCCATCATCATCAAGGTTGGACGTGTTGTGTGTTTAGAGATGTTCTTCTGCAGACCTTTCTTTCCTGTTCTGGTGCTTGAACTGCAGCAGATCATCTGGACCATGTCTAAATGAACTGAGTTGCTGCGCTGTGATTGGCTGATTAGAATTTTGCTTTAACGAGCAGTTGGACAACTGTGCCTTATAAAATGACCAGTGAGTGTATGTGCATGACATAAAAATATCAAATCAGCTTAATCCCAAAGGTGATGTATATCCACAACAGTTTTACCCCGGTTCAAGTCCTGGCTGGGGGACCTGAAACAGTGTCATCAATGGGGGACCTTTCTGTGTGGAGTTTGCATGTTCTCTCCGTGCATGTGTGGGTTTTCTCCGGGGACTCCGGCTTCCTCCCACCGTCCAAAAACATGCTTCATAGGTTAATTGGTTACTCTAAATTGTCCCTAGGTGTGGATGTGAGTGTGCATGGGTGTGTGATTGTGGCCCCTGCGACAGACTGGCGACCAGTCCAGGGGTGTACCCTGCCTTCGCCCATGAGTAGCCGGGTTAGGCTCCGGCAACCCCGTGACCCCAAAAGGGATAAAGCGGATTGGAAAATGAATGAATGAGTTTTACCCAGAAAAAGAGATTTCTGGTCAAGTCGCTGTGATGAACTTTTCTTTGAGTTCACCAGTGGCCATGACCTCTGCTGGCCTGTACTCATCCTCAGAGACTGAAAGTCTGAGACCCCCACAGGAAACTGAGCTCTGAGGAGGTGCCTTTATGAAAGGAAAGTGTCTTACATTACCTCCAGACAAGCAAACGGCAGCAGACTGAACCTGCAGCAGAGTCCAGTGAACCCCTCCCTCCCTTTTTCCATTTGGTTTCCTTCAAAGTGTAATTTACTGAATGACTCTCAAATGAATTATCTGCAGCTGGAAAACCCTTTTTGTGGCTCTGACCTACTAAAGAGGCAATTTGAGATTCTTTTTTTTTTTTTTTTTGCAGAGAATCCTAAACTGAACAACAATGAGCTCCTCAGTAGTGGAGTGCTGTCAGTGCCGTCCTTCCAGCAGCTTCGCTCAGTCATCATAATTAGATTTACGTTTGCCCAACACACGAGCTGCTGCTGCTGAACCTCTTTAAAGGTTCCTCATAAATGTGACCGCATCAAATTCTGTTTGTGACCCGAGTCAACCAGTGTCTGACTGTTACTCTCAGGATTCATGCATGCCTTGATTCACACACAGTTTGAAGCTGCAGTTCAGTCTGTTTGAGTGCTGAAACACTGGAACACCCACATGCGTGCGGTCAGTGTAACAGCCTTTATTTTGGTCAAAACGATGAGCGCATTACATAAGATGTCAGCTTGTTTCCTGTCATGCTGAGTAAGCTCTGATGTTTGTCAGGTTTGGAGGGGAAACGCATCGCGTCTGCAGGCTTTTCCATTTGCTCGCTGCGATGCAGCTGGTTTTGTTCTTTTATTCAAGCACAGATTTGAGAGGCTGGTCTTAAATCTGTGATATTACACAGAAACTACTGGCAGAGAAAGATCCAGTTATAATTAAGGAAGGGGTGATGGCTGCTTTTGATCCTGACGTTTACAGCAAAACTGATTTTCTTTTAAATTCTAAACTAATCTGAGTAATTCTAGTCCAACACGGTTTTCTCCTCAAAAAAACAAATCTTTCTTGGTAGGTGAAGCGGATTACATTTCCTCTTCTGGCTGCAGTAATCTGCAGGTCTTTGCAGCAGCTCTTTATCCCGTTTCATTTCTCATATGATTATTATCAAATACAAACAGAGTCAGAGAGATTACTGCTACATCAAGCTTTTTCATCTGAACATCTACAAATGAGGAATGGAGTTATGTCGTCTTATTAGGCAGTTCTGTCCTTTCTGGAAATGTTAGGACGTTATTTTGAAAATGAAAATAACATTTAAGACTTTCAAATGACTTCCGCCAAATTTTTTTTTTTACACCTGAACAAAGATAATATAGCATTTATATGCTTTTATCTTATCAATAACCTTGTTTTTTTTGTTTTTTAGGACTGCTACAGTTCTCAAAATTCCAAACTCAAGTGAAGAAATGCAAACAGATGGGAAACATTTAGCATCTAATTTTGTTTTGTGATCATTTTAATTAGTGATAATAAAGTGATAGTTTTCAAGTCTGGAACTCTCTTCACTAAGGATAATTGTTAAAAAGATGGTGGTATACTGTTTTCTTCCACACAATAAGGCACATTTAAAAGCCTTAGTTTAAAGAAAAAAAAACAAAGAAAGACAGATCCCTTTATGACCTGGAGCGCCTTAAATATGGATTCATTCTGGCTTTACTTTCTGATGCCGAAGCAATTTTTGAGAGTAACGTTTGTTTAGCAGTATCAGTCTGTTGGAAGGTACAGGCATTGTAAATAACGCGACTAACGCTTCTAACCTGGTTAAGCTAGCGTGTTACAAACAAGTTGTAGAGTTACTGTAAAAGCCGTTAATAAAGTCTGATTAACTGATGGACTCATGTCTGACTCGTTTGTTCTGACTAATGCGCTTTATAGTTTGGTGGCTTATAGTATGTCATAAATGAAAACTAGAACATTCAGGACTGGTACACCTCATAATCCGGTTCACCCTAAAAACAATGTTTTTTTAAAGTCAAAATGTGTGCACATCTCTTTATCAACAGTCATTTACATCCTCAAAAGCTCAGAGGATCTAAAGAAATCTCTGTGCGTAAGGGTCAAGTATATTTGTTAATGGTCACAGTTTTGGGGTCCTAACCCTTAACAGTCATTGGTCATTGCCCAGATGGACTCTACTAAAAGCTCTCTGAATAAAAGTGTGCACTCGATGAAGTGGCCTGCCTCCACTCACTTCAGTCATGGATTACGCTTTTAAATCAGGCAATGATGTGTATTATTAGCAGCAGAGCAGAAGCGTTTTCTTCCCATTAGGTATGCTCTGAAGCACAGAAGCTTACATTTAAAATGTAAATAATGACTTTTTGCTTTAGCACGACTTTTTAAAGTTACAAAACCGACGGTAGGCCTATGTATTTTCCGAGTGCTGGCAGCTCCGCACTAACGTAGCTTACCGGTGACTGTTGGTGATGTCATGGAGCGGGAGTGTCGCCTGAATTTGAGGACACTATTTTTCCATAACTCTCAGCTTGGAGGGCTAAACGTAGGAGTAGGGAGAAGCTGTAGTGGCAGGGGAAGAATTTGTATTCTGCCTTATTTTCTAATCTGAATACCTTCTGCAGCTCCTGTCACATTTGCAGTCATATGACATTTAACAGGAAGTTGAATCCTGTTGTAATGAGTTTTCTCAGGTTTTTTGGAGGCGAGAAAGTGATTAACACCCTCTGGAAGTGTGTCCCGGTGAGGAAAGTTTCATGTAAACAGCTTGTTTATGTAGTGTGAGACCCTCCTCAGTGTGCCCATGTTTCATTTTACCCTTTCAGTTTGACAGAATTGTTCTTCGGAGTCCTTGTTGTTCCCATGTCTGTTAGTTTTGATCAAAACGCCTTTTCCTTTCTACAGATGAGTACTGTGGTTGAGATTAAACCAGATTAGTTTTATAATCACCACTGAGGGGACAAATCAGTTTATAATCTAAAGGAATGCTAAACAAAATTAGGTCTTAATCAGACCCCACTTTCTGTTCCCACATCTGAAGCGAACCCAAACGTACCAGATGTTGCAGTCCTTCAAAAGACCGCTGAAGGCTGGTTTCAGATGGGGAGCAACTTCCCGTGACAACCAAGTCTAACTATTGTCAATAAAACAAAAACATTCAATTCATGTTTTAGCTTTAGTCTCTCTTTCAATTTGTGACACGATAAAAGGTGATAAAAACAAAACCTGCTGTGATATTCTTAGAAGCTCAAATTGGTACATAATTGCCAGGTGGGTGGAGCCATGTTTGGACTCAGCCATTGACTGTATCTGAGAACTGGATTGAGTGACTGTGACATCAACCATAGAAAATGAGTCAACGCTTCTTTGACAACCGTTTTCCAGTCAACATGGCCCATCCCCTTCACAGGTTATGTTTTCTGTTTGGAATCTTGTGAATAACGACAGAGATTATCTTTTCACATTTGTAGTGTTTGCATGTTTTCATTTCATGAACTTGGACATGGACATACAGCCGAATTCCAAGTGAGTTTTTATACATGAGAGTTTGAACTGTCCTTTTAGCCTTTACACAAACAGAACTTGAATTGATGGAACAACAGGAGATATCAACATCTAAAGCAGCCCCTGTTTTTGAGCATTCTTTTTTGAAATCACAAACAGGATTGGCAAATGAAACAAACCTGATCAGCTCTTGTTCTGGGCAAAACTAAATACAGTTTGTCTTGAAGAAGAAACATATGTTTTGGTTGGATGTCATTGGTTGTTCGTCTGTAGCTGTGGAGGCGATGGCAGGAGCGGTAAATCCTTGGAGATTATCACAGACTCTGAGGATCAGTTCAGGCTTTCTTCCATGTGTTTCTCACACACCCGACTCAAAGCAGATCTGTGGGTCATTCTAGAAACAGCCTTTGATTCTGTGCTTTCTCCTCGATGATGCAATCAAAAGTACTGTGAATTATTTAAAAAAGGGCACCTACATCCCCACATCAAACACACTTTTACTCCAGGATGTATGTCCGATTGTGTTGTTCAGCAGATATTAATGCAGCCTTACACATGGTGACTGTTTCCAACATCTGACTTTTTATTCTAAGAATATGTTTTAGTGTAGTTGTGCGTTCTTCTTAGTAAAGTGTTTATACAGTGAGCATAAACCAACTTACTCTGATTCTCAGCTTCAAAAATTTGTTGAAATTATATTAATTGCGTCAACAGTTGAGAAGTTATGGTCGTTTGAAGAAAGTTATTTTTAACATTGCCGGCGATAGTTACCGGGTTGATACACCAGAGTAAACATAACCTGTCAAATCATAACCTATTGCTTCAGCATAAATCTGATGTTTTGCTTGGTGCAAAGACTGAATCCCCTTCTCATCTGTATTTTCTGGGATCCCCAACACTCGAAAGCTGTGCTAAAACAGACGTGTTAGCATGGCGAGACTGAAATAATACTCTAAAGTCAGTGTGTGCTTTTAAATGCTCAAGAACTCAATGAAACCATTCAAAAATACTATTAAAGAACAGGTTGAAAAAAAAAGATCAATTTAGCCACATCAATTGTAATTATTATTACTGAAGTAATAAAAAGGATCTGATTCCTGAGAAAAAAAAATCATACGTACTGAAGTTGGAGAAGAAATCTATACAATAGATTGTTCTGTGAGTTATATTTGATAGGTTTGTGGTTCCTACGACCAACCAGGCTGGTCAGTCTTTACCAAAAGTGTTGTGTATTGAGGAAAAAGGAGCGTAGAGAAAAACTAGATTTCACAGGAACATACAGCATGTGTAAGAGAAGAGGAGGAGGGCTGTTGCTGTAAATTTAGCAGGAGACTGGAACGAGTAGTTCCAGCCGCAGTGGCAGCTCATCATGTAGAACCTGATGAGAAGCTGGAGACAGACAGCTCTATTTCACAGCTATTAACACCAGGTCATCTGTTATGTGAACACACACACACACACACACACACACACACACACACAGAAGTACAACCATTAGCAGTTTTAAGCCCCTTGGATTTGTACTGTGGGGACACAGTGTTTTATTGTCAGCAGGTTTCAAACCGGTTTCTGTTGATCACTTACAATTTTTTCCAAAGGAGTTCTGTGTCGGTCAGCAGGTCAGGTCCAGTACTGTGGGAAATCCCCTCTGCAGGTTTGATTGTGAAATCAGAGAGCTGAGGTTGACTCAACGTTTCACCTGCAACTCAAAAGTTAAGTTTGAAGTTGTGAGGAAGACTGGAGGCTGGGTTTTGACATCACCCTCTGAATTTGACCTAAATCCACAGTCGTTATTTTATTTACCAGAGACATTAAAATGACTTGAAACTTTGAACTTAACTTTGACTTTAGCTCTTTACCATCAAGTATTAAATTTTAAAGTTAATTAATTCAACTGGATTTCTAGTAGAGCTCTATCTTGATGCTGGGGTCACTTCAAGGTCACTTCTTTTATTTCTTATTTTACCATTAGATAGCTTTTGACTTCCAGACAACATTTTTTGCGTTTTCTCTGAACACTATTGAGTGTTACAGACAATAGACAGACAATCTCATAAAAAACAAGCTCTACTTGTCAAAAGAAAATGAAAACATTTCTTGGGGGTTGGTTCCTTTTTGATAAGTTGAAAGACGTGAATTTATCCTTTAGAAACTAGAAGAGAAGTGGTTCAGAGTAGGGCAAGTATGGTGGTACGTTATCATCTTCTAGTTGCTCTGAGTCCAAACTTCCTTTTTCTGTTAGAAATTGGAGGTTACCTGAATTAATTGGATCCCCAATACAAGCTGCGCAAATGAATACATTTTCGTTGACTAACCCACAGTGAGTTTGGAAAAAGTGATGCTGTGAATCAAAAAGACATATAGGGGCGTTTGGTCACATCACAGCCGGGATTTTATTTTGAAAGATTCATGACCACAGCCTGCTTAGGAGGCCTTGAGGTACAGACACAGAATTTACTTGGAGGTGATGGATATGTTGTCTTCTTGGAACGTCATACTGTTTTCTAGGAGGAAATAGAAAGAGCCACCAGGCAGAATGACATATGGAAGAAAGTCTTTCGCCTGTTATCTCTGAAAAATAACCTCCAGTAAATGGATTACTAAATGTAAGATTTCACAGAAGTATATGTCACGTTTGCACATTCAACCCGTCTGATCTTAAGTGGGCCGGACCAGTAGCATAAAAGCAAAATAACCCGTGGTCAAATTATTAGCTTTGTTTTTTTCTCAGTTGGAAAAAATGCCTTCAAACCACTCAGGTTATTTGAGCTATTATTAAACATTCATTCACAGAGGCCATGGATTTCAAACAAAATGCATTTTATTAAAAAAAAAAGGTCTATTAAATTTTATACTGACTGAATATTTTACATCTGACATTGAAACAATCTTGATGATAAATTCAAGAGGAGGATACAAAGAAAACTAAACACCCTGATTAAAGTATACATGCGCAAATCGATAAAAAAATTAAACAAAATTAAACTTGCAAACATTTTGGAACATGAGAATTTGGAGTTAACCTCCCTTTCTCTGACTTGTTACTGTTACAATCTGGGGTTATAAATCTTCAGACACACAAGGTGCATAGTTGTATAAACCCTCTTTTGTAATTTAAACTACAGTGGCCAATTTGGTCCAGTTGTTCCACGAGCACAGAGCCTATTCAGACTGAGGAAACTTGGAGCGAACTGGAGCTCATTCCAATTGGAAACGAACCGAGACCACCTAAAAAGATGGATCAGAGAGCGGTTCCTGGTCCCGGACCAGGGTCCACTTGGGTGTATTCAGAGTGAAAATTTGTTCCGGATTGTCGGGGGAAACAAACTTTGGTTCACTTTAAGTGAACCAAATGTATTCAGTCTGGATACAGCCTAAAAACACTCTTCTGTGTTTTCTGGATGGAGTTTGGTCCAGTTTGATTTAAAAAAAAAAACTGA
Organism: Adrianichthys oophorus; assembly: GCA_036245035.1. Taxonomy (NCBI): domain Eukaryota; kingdom Metazoa; phylum Chordata; class Actinopteri; order Beloniformes; family Adrianichthyidae; genus Adrianichthys; species Adrianichthys oophorus. The sequence goes on along the minus strand of BSAI01000072.1, from coordinate 2,825,919 downwards.
TAAGCATGTTTATACGTTTTTGGCCTTATCAGAAAAATTAGATGTACGGTTCAAGGGAACATACAATAAAATAATAAAACCAATAAAGAAAAAAAAGTAATTAATCTTTCTAGAATTGAACTAAGACTCAGATGTTTAATTTCAGATAGTAGTTTAGTGCATATCATTCTATTTATTTGTGCTAATTAATAACTAGATTAGTATTTTAAACATTTTACAATCTAATTAGGTCCATGTAAGCAGGTCTAAAGGATTTTCCAGCCATGTTATTCTGTTTGACAAGATATTTTATTACTGTATTGTTGGAACTAAAATGATTCGAACAATTTGTTGGTTAATAATCTGGGCTTTAACTTTAGTTTACAGTCTAAAGGAAATGTCTGACTCTTAAACTTCAGAAGACCCAGATTTGTAAAAAAAAAAGGTGACATTTTTTAAACCAAAGCTTTCAAAGGAGGGATACAATATAATAACAATAAAAACAGGTATAGAGAACAGACTGATCCACCTGCAATACAGTGTCTTCATTTAAATAACACATTAAAAGTGATCAGAGTATGAGTAACATGAGAACATTTACCCAAAGTTTGTGACTAAATCAAAAAGAAACGCAACCAAATGCAACGATTTCATGTCCCAAACGTGTTTCTTCTTTGTTTTCAGGAAGCAGATGTTTCATGTCAACTTTTTTTAATGGCAGGTTTAGAGTCTTTAATGCTGCACATTATAGAATGTGTTTGTGTTGGACTGCATGCATGCTGCAGTGGGAACCACAGCCTCAGCTGCATGCAGCGCTGCAAGCAGAGGGAACCACCGCACCAGCTGACGTGGTGGTTCCCGCTGCATGCAGCAGGAAAACGATATGATCTCTGCAGGAACCACATCATCTGTGGTCAAATATTTGGCTGCTTTCCTGCAACGATACTCTGCAGGAGCAGTAAATGAAGCAGTCCATCATCTGCCAGCTAAAGGTCGCTAACATGCAGCACAATGTTAGAAAAGAAACCTGACATTTGATGGCAAAGTGAGGAAAGAACAGTAATGAGTGGTTAAAACTCCACCAAAATGATCCAAAACTATTTTTGAAAAGAACATTCTGGCTTTCTAAATGGTTCCATAAAGCATCCATAAAAACAGAAGAAGATGGAGTGGATTTTATCTGTCAAGAAAGCTACTCTGAAAGATTGATTTTTCTCATTTTAACCATTAAATGTTGATAAAAGTGGGATTTCCTAGAAAATAAATGTGTTTTCTCTCGTTCTTGTTGAACAAAGTGGAGCAGTCACTAACAGTTCTGCTTCTGTTCATTCCTTTCCTAGGAAAGGCTGTCAGGATCCACATAAAACATTGATATTCAACTAAAGCTGCTTAAATCCAGAAAGGAAAATAAAAAAATGCAAGAAACTAAAACAGCTTTGCCATAAAACCTGTTAGATACCACTTTACACCAAGAATTGATTCCATTTACATGCAAATGCTGCCGTTTTACGTCTGTCACCTCTTTATCCAACCTCTCCTTCTTTTCTACACATTTAGTTTCAACAGTTTGTCCTTTTTCTGGGTCATGCATGAAAGCGTGACTGGAGTGTTTGCTGGTATCTGTTTGTGAGCAGGCTTATCCGAGCATTGTGTGTGCATTTGTGGACGCCGTGCTCCGCTCTCCCAGCACTCCTTCATCCCTCTGGCTCTCTCAGTCTGTCACTGCTTTCTCAGTCACTCCTTCATCCCACCATCCCTCTCTTCATCCCTTCATCCCTCTCTTCCTCTCAGCTCTTTGTTTTACATCACTGAAGCCTGACACCGACTGACACTCCAGCTCTCTTATATCAATCAGGCCTTTACTCTCCTAGACTGCCTCTCATAAAAACTCAAACTTTTTTAGATTTTATTTACAATTCATGCTCCATTTATGTTCCATTACAATAAAAAAAGCCTGTGGAAAGAAGTTGAACTCTGCAGCTCCTGTTGGGTTTTGCTCCGTAAGCAACTGGACCAACTGGCTCTTTTAATGTTAAATGATGCAGATGCTTGGATTAGTTGAATATCTGAGAGGACAGGAAAAAACAGACTTTTAAGAAAAACACTGAAACATCTGTTATAAGAAAAGAGAGTCGTGTTGGTGGCAGCAGTAGTGAAGGTCCGGAAGCAAACGGAGTCTATGGACCACATCCTAAAGACCAGCGTCCAGATCTGACATCAAACCACTTCACCTGTAGTAGCATCCTGAAAACATGCAGAGTGTTTAAAATCCTTCAAAAAGTCTTTTTGCTTCGTGATGGATTAGAAATAGGTCATGCTTGAAAATATCACCACAACAGATAACAGCAATAATCCCATCCGTTGCATCCCTGTGATGATGCTTTCACGGACAGTTCGAATCCTCCCTTTTCCTGCGAGGAGATGGGATGCTTGAGAGAGGTGATTTAGTCCGAGTCCATCGGGAATCTCACTCATGAATGATGAATATGTTAAACAAATAAATATAGATAAAGAAAATGTGATTGTATGTCAAACATCAAATGATGATTAGGTTCGTGAGGGGGAGGAGTTGTTAATAACTGAAGAAACAGAACATTTTAGAATTAAAAATAATGAAAATGTTCTGTATCTTCAGTGAATAAAACAGGAGTTTAAACGAGGTGAAATGAACAAATGATAGATGGATCAGCCGTGATGAAGCGTCACTGCAGAGCTGCAGCTCCACCTCGACGGCTGACAGCTGGGGGAGCAGAGACTGCACCGAGGCCCGTCTCAGCCTTCATTTTTATTTCCTTTTTCTATTCAAACAGAAAGTTATCTGCAGAGGCAGGTGGGAGCAGTTCAGCAGAAACACAAACTTCAAACTGAACAAAAACCCTCCGCATATTTTCCTTTGCAGACGTTTCCCACAAACAGCTGAGAATTCCACAGAAACCATCGCAGACGTACAGGATTTTGTTACAATAAGTAATTAATGAGAGATGCTACTATGAGCCACCAGGAAGTTTTCACAGCCACTAAGCCATAAATGATTGGGATGCAATCTGTGCCTTTTTCCACTTTTACCTGTCTGGAAACTTCCGATTAGCTGAGATCTTTATCTAAAAGTTAGACACAAGTTTAGAAATCGCAAAAAGCCATCAGGTTTGCTCACACTGCCTCCTGATAGCCATCTAAGGTTGTATTGCAGTTATACAAGCTGTGATGCTCTGCAGAGAATGAAATCCAAATGTCGAAGAAGTGTCTGAGATCAGCAGGAATGACTGTGTATCTCTAAAAAAGGTTTTAAAAATATACAGTTTTAGGATTCGTGTTTTTATATACAGTGACTCGTCTAAATGAACCCAATTCATAAAACCTGTTTATCAAGGATTGAAAATATGAAACTTTTCATGACTTTACAGTCCAGCAAAAACTATTTTCTGGGGAGAAAATTGAAAAAATAATAAAGACAGAACCTGAAAAATATGAATAAAGTCCTAACCTTAGTTGATGCTGCACTTTCTTTTAAGCAACTACAATCAAACTCAAAAATATGCTTTTTCTCTCTTTTTTTTTGATTTTCTGAAGCTTGAGAGCAGCAGAAGTTGTCCAGATTCTGAACTGTTTGTGCAAATCAGCTGATCAATAACTTCTCCACTTATCTCCTCCATGAAGGACAATGTCTGACAAATATTCTAAAGGTTTCCATCACCTATAGCCACCTGTGCTTTCTGCATTGCCTCATAATATTGTTTTTTTAAGAATGAGTATTACAGGATTATGTGCAGCTCAGAACATGATTTTTTTCTAATGTAAATGGAGACTGTGGGAGTTATAAAAGTTTCACACATTACACACATTTTTTAATTTCTCTGATCAAATTCTTCTCTAAGCTGTAATGTATTTTACTCTGAAGACTTATTTAGCAAAAGAACAAATGTTTAAGTGGAATCTCCACCGACAGGTCTGCAGAAGTTTAGGCACTGGCTTTTCTCTTCAGAAAATGTCAACTTTAAAGTCTTGAAAGTCAGAGTTTGTTCCCACATTTCTCATGGCTTTGTTCAACCAGCTCTAAAAACTGGTTTTCTTGACTGCAGCTTTTGGTCAAATGTATTTCATTTAAAAGACTAAACATTTCCAGGACAATGTGGCTCGAGTCTGCACGAGAATAACGGTCTGCACAAGACTGAAGTGAGCATCTGAATACATTTTTTTTTAAATTTTGACTTCCAGTTTTCCTTAACTTTATAGTAAAGTTTATCTTTATTCTCTGTAGGAAAAAAAAAGCGAACTTTATTTGTATGCTAGATTTCATGTAGGAACCATTCAAATGTGATCGAGATTTACCCTTAACTGTCAAGCGGAAGCAAAAAAAAATCAGACGCCAACTTCAGCCTCGTTTGACTTTTAAGAAGCAACGGATAAAAACAAAAGAAAAGTGGTCACTTTTAAATATAATAATAAACTTGAATCCATTGTTTGAAAAAGCTTTTAAGCAGCATCCTTTAACATTAGACAGCCAGCTGCTGCATATTCAGCATAATTATTATGGTCTGTGGGAGCAACTGTCACAATAGATCCAAATTTGGAGTAAAGACTCTTGGTTTTCGTTCGTTTAATTGCAGATTTTAATTTTGAAGTTGAAGGCTCTTCTTCTGTTTCCTCTCTGCTCTTTTCTGCTTTCTAAATACGCTTGTTTTTTGTTAACGTTTTGCTAGCTTGGTGGTTTCAGTTTAGCGGTCAGCGCAGCCGCTGTAAGAAAGCGGACACGACATAAGTCAGCAATGAGTCGGTGGTGGAGAGAATCCAGCTGTTTCCCAAATTTAAAGTTCCTTCAGAATCAGATTATAAATAAAACGAAAAAATATGTATGTTGACAGAAAAATGATGTCATTCAGACTGGACAATCTGTTTCTGTTTGGATGCTCGTTCATCCATGAAAGCAGATCATTTTTCAGTTGTTGAACTAATTCTAGCATTTCCATAAATGCATTTCTTTGAGCAGAATGTTCTCGTTAATATGTACAGTAATTAAAGTCTTTATTTCGGGTCATGAGCAGAACCTCATCTGCTGCCTGAAAGTGAATAGAGCAGCTCTGGATTAGAAGTTTAGAGATAAAGGGTTTATAGAGACTGAAGGAGTATCAGACGAGATACGAAATACTGAGCCACCAAACTACATGAGAGGCTGATGACCTGATTTATCCAATCTGCTATTAAGGTTCAAGAAAAACCTTCCAGAAAATCCAATGCTGGTTTTTACATTAAAAAAAGAAAAGCAGGACTTATTACACTCACTGACCACTGAATAAGACACGGCTGTCCAACTGCTTGTCAACGCACATTTCTAATCAGCCAATCACATGGCAGCAACTCAGTGCTGCATTGCTGCATTTCAAAATGAGCATCAGAATGGAGAAGAAAGGTGATTGAAGTGACTTTGAACAGGTCATGGTTGTTGGTGCCAGACGGGCTGGTCTGACTGTTTCAGAAACTGCTGATCTACTGGGATTTTCACCCACAACCATCTCTAGGGTTTACAGAGAATGATCAGAAAGAGAGAAAATAGCCAGTAGGTCAGGAGAACAGCCAGACTAGTTCCAGCTGACAGAAAGACAATGAGTCTCCATTTCTGTTGTCACATTCAGATGGGCACAACAGATTTCACAATTCACAACAGAATTTGGCATCAACAAAATAAAAAGTATGGATCCATCCTGCCTTGTATCTATGGTTCAGGCTGGTGGTGGTGATGTCATGGTATGGGGGTTTTTTCTTGGCACATGTAGGGCTCCTTAGTACCAACTTATCATGGTTCCAACACCACAGAGTATTGTTGCTGACCATATCCATCCCTTTATGACCACAGTGTTCCATCTTCTGATGCTACTTCCAGCAGGATAAGGCTCCATGTCATAAAGCTGGAATCCTCTCAGACTGGTTTCTTCAACATGACGATGAGTTCACTGGACTCTAATGACCTCCACAGTCACCAGATCTCATCCAGATAGAAAATTTTTGGGATGTGGTGGAACGGGAGATCAGCATCATAGATGTGCAGCCGACAAATCTGCAGCAATTGTGTGATGCTGTCATGTCAGTATGGACCAAAGTGTTTCACTATCTTGATGAATGTATTGCACCAAGGATTAAGGCAGTTCTGAAAGCAAAAGGGGGTCCAACTCGGTACTAGCAAGGCAGACCTGAAAGTGGCCGGCGAGTGTAAAGTAATGAAGGTCTCTAGGGGCATACGGAGACAAACCTGCTGCTTTTAGTCTTTGCTAAGTTTAATAATCTGTGAAAGGACAGTCTGTGAAAAGCTGATCAAGCCTCATGTCAGGAGCTGATTTTCCTCCAATTTATAACAGACTTTTTGCATCATTAGGCTGCGTTCATGGAAATTTTCAAGAAATTTTCCCAAATTTGCTTTTAGAAAACTTAAAAAAAATGTAAAAGATTATTTTTAAAGAGAACGTTTAGGAGCGAGTTGCTTCTCCAGGAGGAGTTTAGATATTGGGACATTTTGTGCACAAATGAAGGATGGAATTGTCTGGAGTAAAACTCTGAGGGGACCGGTGCCAACACAGCTCATAAAGGGGTCTTTCCTCAGCGGGACTGTTTGTCAGATGTTTCTCTGAAGCCAGAACTTATCAGAACAACAACAACAAACAATTTGTTTGTGTTTTTTACACTTTGTAAAAACGTTGTTTTTATCAGACCTCTCAGTAATTCACTTCCTCTACAGTGACTGTGAGCAGAACAACAGTGGATGTAATCCCAGATGAGTTCACTTGCTCCCTAAAGCTTCTTGATTAATAAGTCTTTGATGGGAAATGCAATTTTCATGCTGAAAGCTTTGAGCAAAGATAAATTCTGAGGGAGGGGCGGGGCTTGGAAATGGCAAAAAGCTCAATCAAAGGCTGCTGTGAGGGCTCATTTGAGCTGACCAGTCCCAAGTGTGGAGGTTTCTTCCACCACGTGCACTGAGGCTTTCATCAAGCCTGCACGTTGAGGTATGTGTGCATCTGCTTCCTGCAGCTTTTGCCTCTTCAGTCAGAGATTAAGTGTGATCAATCGGTTACTTTGGTGAGCTGTGGGGTGAACTGAATTAGAGGTGGTGTGTTTGTGTCTAAGAAACTTGGGTCGTGTCATTAAACAGTGTTAATAACTGATGGGGCAGTAATCAGCTACAGGTTTTAGTCCTTCTAAAACACTCTTCAGGTGAAGCTGAACAGGTTTCTCTGAGGGAACTCATACTTATGTTTTTGCATCTGAGCGACGTTTTAAACCTGGAATTTGTTTGACTCTGTGCGATGGTCCCTGAGGGCCTCAGAGGAATCCACAGTGTTGTGTTTGTGAGAATTTAACACGTTTTATTGCAAACTCTTAAAGGATGCATTTGTTTTCATTTATGCACATGACTTTTTTTTTCTTTCTGCTTCTGAATATTTGATGAAGGTGTTAACGAATGTTTGGAGGATCCGGATGAATCTCTTGAAAAGCTGGCTGGAGGTTTTCCAGGATTCTCTGTCGGAACACCACATAAAAGGATGGCTATACATGAGAACAAATGACTTTAGTGAAGAACTGATTGTTACATGCACACCAGAGATACTGACAGTCAAGTCTTTGCATGCTAGTTGAAGCACTTCTCACATCTTTTATGGCAACTCGAGTCTGAAATCGTAAAACGTATTTAAAAAAAGGGTTTATTTACAGTCATAAACTGTCCTGAACAGCTTGTAGAGACACAATAGCCGACAGTCGGTGTTTCTTTCTTCCTGATGGAAATACTTCGTAAAACAAGTCGGAAAGCCGGACTTTGAAGTGTGCAATGTCTGAAATGAAAGTAACCGTCCAACGTAATGCCTCTACGTCGTCCATTCGTTTCTGATAAGGGACACCTCATCAGGCATTAACCCTTATACTGTAACAGTACAGTATGAACTTATTGCTGCTTTTTTGCCTTCTTATTGATGTAATTATTTGTTTTTTCAAACTAGCTAAATTTCATGCATGGCTGCACAGTGGAACAGTGGTTAGCGCTCTTGCCTCAAAGCAAGAAGGCCCCTGGTTCAAGTCCCGGCTGGGGGACTTGAAACAGTGTCACCAATGGGGGACCTTTCTGTGTGGAGTGTGCATGTTCTCCCCGTGCATGTGTGGGTTTTCTCCGTGGTCTCCGGCTTCCTCCCACCGTCCAAAAACATGCTTCACAGGTTAATTGGTCACTCTAAATTGTCCCCAAATGTGGATGTGAGTGTGTGATGTAGCTACTGTTGCATGTTTAAATTAGAAAGGGCTGTGTTTGTGTCTGAGGGATTCTCTCGCCCACGGAGGGTTTTTAACTCCTGCTAATAACAGTACAGCTGTAAAAACTGATAAGGCAGAAACCAACCAGGAAGTATGATCTCTGTCTGCAAACAGAGAAGTCTCCAGCATTTGTCTGCTGAACATTTCATCTATGCATTCAAGGGATGTTGGGATTTTCTGTGGGGTTTTTTTCTTCTTGCTTCTGGGCTACATACATGATATTTTCTGATAATCCTTCAAGATTTTTAAAGTTGAATATGTTTCTGTCTTTAGGAAATGAGCAGACTTTTAAGATAAAAATGCTCAGAATAAAGCTCACATCGAAATTTGAAAACTTTCTGCAGAAAAATATAATAAAGGCATCAAGAGCAGCTCTTTTTCCCATTGTATCACTTTACATATTCTTATTCTTTAAATTAAATTATTTTAATTTCTTGTATGCATCAAAGCTTTGCATCTCTGTACAGCACTTGGGATCGTCTCCTTGAATGATGACGGGTTCTACGGGTTCTAAAACTCAGTTTTCTATCTTGCTTTTCCCAAACTTTTGTAGAAAACACCATCATTCAGTCATTTTCAGGTCTTCAGTCTCTCATTAACTCCTGAGCGTGATAACCTAACTACATACAGGTGTGACATTTGCCAGTATCATTTGGGTCCACTGGACTTTTGTAGTGAAAGTGTCACTAAAGCTGTGATCTTGTGGATCATCCTGGCAAAAATGCTGCGACACATTCAAACCCACCACTTTTCCTCCATCTTTAAAGGCATTATTGAGGTTCAGGGATGTGCAGATTTGTTGATTTGCTCTGTTGATTTATTGATCCAAATGAGTGAAGTTAACAAAGACGCCACACTGCCAGCAAAGTTAAAGAGGAGCAATCAAACCGCTGCACAAACAGAAAAGAACAGCGAACTTTACATCTTCTCGATGTAATTTTTATTATTTTTTTATTATTCTACCAATATGATAAACTTCTTGCCTTAAAATAATGCATAATGTCATTGACACAGAACTTTAGATTACCGGTATATCACAGATCATAAAATCTATTGGAGGCCAACCAAACAGGCCGAACAATGAAATGCAAACAAGCAGCAAAGTTTGTTTAAAAGTAAGTATTTTCAAAAGTGAACATTTAAGTTTCTAAAAACATTAGATTTTTTATGCAGTGTACATTTCCAGGAATGATTATGGTTGAAAAAACCATGATCAGGATCTTTTTGTCCTCATGAGTTAAAAAAAATCCTTTCCTGTAGGTTTGCTGCTTCGCCCTCGGAGGAACTGTGATTTTCCATTGTCTGCTGCAGCAGGTATCCTCCCGGGAAGCAGGCAGGGAATGTCGGATTTAGAAGATTAGATTTTCATTCCTGAAAAAAATTATAAATCTGTTATCTACGTGAAAAAGGAAAACATGTTTGATGAAAGAGAAATGTCAGCACAAATGAAAGGGTTTGAGGGCATGCCATTTTGAAAGACATTCTATGCTTTGTGTTTTTAAGGTTATTTTCTGAATAAGCTATGTAACTGGATGTTTATAGTTTATTTGTTATTGATGCAAAAAAATAATTGTTGAAACAGTTTTTCCACAAATCTCTGATGTTTTTACAAAGATATTTTCACAAATACCATTTCAGTTATTTCTTATTGCATTTTTGAGCATTTATCCTGCAATGATTGTGCAGAACAGAATAATTTTTCACAATTTGACTAACAGATAAAATGACTTTTTTATTGTTTTAGTAATAATTTGGTGCATTGCATTCATATTTGCAGGAGATCACCATTGTGTAGAGCAGGAATGGTCAAATTTTGTAAAGTTGAAGCCCAGTCTCTGCTTCAGATCCTTCAGGCAGCAGCTCAGACGGAGAATGAATTCATAGTTTAATTAACTCCAGCAGCCGATGAGCATCAGGTGAGATATGTGCAATTTATTTAATGGACCAGATTATATTAAACACAAGATAAATTGGAGACTAGAATGCATTTAGGTGTGCAGAGGTGAAGGACCTGTGGGTGAGAGCCAGCGGAGAGGGTCAGGCATCCTGCTGTTTCAGGGCTGAAGGCTGACTGTAACAGAGCTAATTCATTTTTCTTTGCTGCTATCTGCTCATTCTGCAGCCTTTTCAGTGATTTATCCGTGCATCCATCTCTTCATTAACTGCGGAGTAAAACCTATCAGTAAATATTACCGCTCCATTATTCGCTGTCGTTTTTGCGCTGACTCCAGTCTGGTCTGCTGCTGCTGTAGCTCTGCTTTATCAGCAGTAAACAAAGTTCAAGCCCTTCACTGCAGACACGCGGGGGGTGCCGATAAGAAAGCAGGAAAGCACTTGTTTGCTTACATCATGTCTACAGTTCACGTCAAAGATGGGCGAAGACATGCTAGTAATTCAGTTTAGCTGACAAAGTCATCATTGGAAGTAAGAATGCTTTCAATACTCTTGGAAAAAGTAAAAATGTTGGAGTTTGTCATGAAAGGTGTTAAGTTTGAGGTTTTAAAATATGCATTTTAATCAAAACCTACTAAAATCTCATCAATTTAATACGTGTAATTTATACAAAATGCGCCCATGTGGATTAAAATATCAAATTCCAACTGGTGTTTTTGAAGACCCGTGTTACTGGCCGATGATGCGTAAAGACTGTAAACAAACGTGGGGGGTCTCATCAACACACACACACACACACAAACACACATTATTTACAACTCTTTGAACTTGTAAAATCAGACGGAAACGACAACGACCTTAAACACCATGATGTGACACCTAAATAACAAACGATCTACCGTAAATCTGCAATCATTTACGAGATCAGCAGGATTATCAGCTGATAATGAAGTTGTCAAAAGAGGTTGATCATATCGGCTTTGCACCGATATTCAACACATTACAACTGTAAAGTATTGCATATTAGCGCAAGACTACTTGAGGCAAGATTGAGTTTAGAATTATTGTGAAACTTTGCCAAAAAATGACCTAAAGTTTAACTTTTGTCACATCAATATGTCATATTTCAACTGAAGATTGGGAATTAGGAAAAAAAAACCCCAACAGTTTAGTTTTAGGTTTTTTTGCAGATACAACCTTCTAAATGTAAAATTCCTATTAAAAATGAGTGGAGCATGTGTAAACCTCTTCCATTGTAGAGTAAGGCAGATATGCACATAGATATTGACTTATTGTTCTACATAAAGCCTGTTTCCGTGCAAACAGAGTTCCATGTTACACTGTTTGATCCTGCAGCTTCTGTGGTTCAGTCATTCATGTTGTTTTGATTCACATTGGATCATGTGAGCTTTTCTCTTGTGGAGTCAGAAGACCACGCCCCCTAATAGGGATATTTATAGATGTTCTGTTTTCACTGTGATGAATTAAGAGCTTCATTTGCATAGCAATGAAAAAAGAAGCCAAACGCCTACAAAGAAACCCTCAGAGAATCGAACACAAGAAGAGCCAAGCTCAGACCCATGAGGAACACCTCTGACAGGCTGGAGCAGTGCAAAGATTAGACTTACTAACTTGTACTACAATTATTCCAATTTTTATAACTTTGTTTTCTCCTTCATGTTTAGTTAATTCAGTAAAAAATGCTGTTTTTAGTGTTACATAAAAGCTGAAACTCTTTCCATTCTAGATGTACCTCTAAGTGCTGCAGAGTGTGTACATATCAGGCTCTCTCAAACGGAATCGTTACATCTGCATAATTTATCTACAGCCTTCCTAACACAACAAGCTGTGTCTTGATGCTGAGAAAGACACAAATGCAAGACTGGATCCTCGTGCAGCAGCAGTGTTTGTGTGGCCGGGTAACGTTCTGGGCGCCGGTTACATTATTGTCCCTGATGAGGTTGCTGTGACTATTTGCTGAACTGTGTAACTAAAGCCACTCAGGTTGAGCTGACGACGCCCCGCTGAGACTTCTGACTCTAAATTGGAAACCTAAAGCTTGGATGAAGCCTCAGCTGCGGAGCTTCTCCTGCCGGTGCCTCATTAACGTTGATGGAGTTAGTGTGAGTCACTCAGCAGTAATCAGCTCAGCTCTTAGAAACATGACAGCTGCCCACGGCTATGCTGCACGCGTTGATTTAAAATCTGGTTTTAAAACACATTCACTGGTGAGAATTCTTAAAGCCCTAAAGGGTTTTGAGGTGAGACATCGCAGACTTTTATCAGTCAAGCTCACCTTAGAGCACTCATTAAGGTTCCTTTAAGATCCACTCTGATGAACAAAATTGTGTTTTGGTGTTTTACAATGGTTCTGTGGCTCTTGTGTTTCTCACAAAGGAGGACATATAGAAAAATATTTTTAATTTCTGAGTAATTCTTTATTTAGTATGTTGTGAATCAGGGACAGACAAACAAAACGTTGAAAATACGCTGGGCGGGCCACACGCTCCTTGCTACACTCTATTCCGTTGAATCCACTTGCAGACAAACACATCCATGAACATCTTTTTTGTTTTCCTCGTCTGAGCTGGAATCTGGATCAGAACTGTACGATGATCAGCGTGGGACTTTAAGAGAACTTCACGTTTTTGTGTGAATATTCTCAATGTCATTCAGATTATTTTCTACCCTTTCAAATCATTTCAGAATGTTTACCTGAGACAACAGGCCAACTGAAAATGGTCTCCAGTATCATGTTTAATTCACTACCCTCTAACTTTTCTGGAAAGTTTGCAATTTACAAGAAAAGTTTAGTTTTAATAAATCGAGTTAATTAATTTCTTCTCATGAAGTCAGATGGACCTGCAGGATCTTCATCATGACAATGAACTGAGACCAGATGAAATACAGAGTTCATGCCGCCATCAGCATGCATGCAAAGAGCAAAAGAAGGAACAGCTGATCGTATGTTACAGAGATTCATAATGCAACAAAGCACAAACAGAAATGTTTGTTGACTTAATTCAGAGACAAATCCAGCTTGTGGTTTGTAGTTTTTCTGCTTTGTTTTGGATTCTGTGGCTGTTTGATGAGCTTTGCCCCTGTGTTCCCTGTTTGCTTCAGCCGTCTTTGGAAATTTGCTCTTTTTTTTTTCTACGTTTGTTAATTTCACACCTGGGTTCGGTTGATTTCCATCAGTTGTTGCTCATTTTTGTTTGGTCCCCGTCTCCCTTCATGTTCAGATGGGTTTCGAGTTTCTTTTGCCAGATTCTTTTCTTCGTTCCAGAACTTGGTTTGCTAAAACGCCTGCCAGCCTCTTGTTTGTTGTTGAGTCACCCGCCCGCGTTTGCTTTCTGCTTTGCATTTTTTGATTCCTACATCTGCTGCATCAAGTATTTCACTCTGCACCTGCTTCTGCAAACTCCCCGCTTTGTGCCAGAAAGTGAGTTACTGGAAACTTGCAACAGTAACTTTTCAGCAAATGTTGTTGTTTGGGACATGCAGTCATTAAAACAACAAAGTTCACAGCCAATTATGATCAACTTTGACAAATGCTTCACTTTTGAACCTGCAGAGGTTTGATCAATAATTTAAACTTTGAGGAACAACAGCAGTTTAAGCATAAATGTGCTATCAAAACCATTTATAGATCTTTACCGAACCACATTCACGTCTGAGACTTTCCTCTCAGGATTTTGTTCATCAGGAACAGTAGAATGTAGGAGTTCGTTCTAGAAGATGTTTTGCCGTTCAATCAAGTAGCTTTTTTTCCGCTAGTTCTGATCATTAAAGGGGAACTCAGGCTCCGTAAGTACTGATGCTCAGAAGGTTGAAGATTTTTGTGTGGTCAGATGTGTTTAAAGACCCACTCTGACAAAACGGTGTTTTGAACATATTCTGATTTCTGATTATTTCTTTATTCAAATTAGTGATGGGCAATACCACATGTAAGATTTGATACAATACCGATTAATTTTTGCATCAAACATTCAGTACCAATGACTGATACCAAAAACTGATCATTTCTTGTTGGTGTTTTTTTTCTTTTCTCAAGCATATTATTTATTATCCTGAAATTAAATACCTTCAAAAAACGTCCAAGTAACAAGTTAAATGTGCAAGGTTAAAGATACAAAACCGTTCATTCTAAAATCATCTACTCATGCCATGCTGTGGTGTTGCTCAGGAAAACACCCACAACTTCTCTGGTCACGTGACTGATGGAGCAGTTCAAAAAGCTGTTGTCTGGGGGGGGGGTTGACAACAAACACTGGAGTAACTCAATTAATAACCAAACATATCTATAATATATATATATATATATATTTATCATTTATTAGTTAGTAATTAGTATCTATATTTCACTACCTTGGTGTTGATACTCCCATCACTAATTCAGATCGTGAATCAGCATAAATGATCGTATTTGTGATGTAGAAAATACGCTGGACTCCCTGCTCCAAACCCTGAGCAATGAAGAGGGGGAGTGTTGATCCGCACCTACAGACCCGCCTACAGCTCAGAGACAAATTTTTTATGAACTCCTGCCACTCTGCAGAAACTACGCCCTAGAAAACAACAGTTTTTTACATACTGGCATCATCGGCATCATCATAATTAAGAGACCACTGGGAATGCGTTGAAAATAGATCAAAATTTGAACAAAACACCACCTTTAACTGCTGGCAGGACAATGTGATCCTCTTGTAGAGATGCTCCTGCTCCTCTTGCCTCTTAAGGGAGGTTGCCATTGGCTGGTTTGGTGCTGAAGATACCAGCTGACACCTTCATCCTCAATCTTTTTGTCTCTGTGTTGATCAGGGTTTTTTTTCTTTATGGTAGCACATGAATAACCTGAATTCCCATCAGCAGTTAGAACTCAAGAAGCCACTTGGATGAGCTGCAAAACGTCTCCTAAATCAATCTTCTTTAGTGCCTTTGCCCTGAAGATTTGAATCCTGTGATAGAATGACCTGGGTGATTGAGAATCTTCACGGACATCTGAGCCTTTCAGAGTTGGAATACTTTACACAGCAAAGTGAGGAAACAACAAGACTTCGTTCAAAGGTTTTGCAGAAGCGAACTATTTTGTTCAGCTTGCAGTGAGGATTTAGAAAACACAGTGTCCTCTGTGTCAGATGGGATTTCAGCAGCGACATCTGCTCCGTGGTTGAAGGTTTTGTGCAGATACTCATGCATGTCTTTCTGTTTCCTGTTCCCTTCACCCTTTTCATTTTTTTCCTGCGTCCCTTTCTCATTTTCAGCACCGTTCCTTGAAAACCAGAATGTGCCTCCACTGGTACGGCATCCTCTTCAGGTGCACAACAGCAGCACTAATGAGAGCAGCAGTTGTAGCACATCACTGATTGCAGTAAAAACCTCCAGGTTATTATGAAGACGAACAAATTGTATTTTTGGATCTGAAAATCATGTGCACACACCCATGTATGCATGCTATAAGTCTGCTGGGATCTGCACACAGCAGATGCTTTCATGGAAACTAACCTGCAGGCCTGTGCTCCACTCAGGAAATTTAGGGGAAAAAATGTGATGCAGGAAGTCAGTCCGAGTTATGAAAAATAATCACTTTAATTTTTCAAATTTAAACTAAAAAATATAATGAGGGGGCTGCACGGTGGCGCAGTGGTTAGCGCTCCTGCCTCACAGCAAGAAGGTTCCCGGTTCAAGTCCTGGCTGGGGGACCTTTCTGTGTGGAGTTTGCATGTTCTCCCCGTGCATGCGTGGGTTTTCTCCGGGTACTCTGGCTTCCTCCCACCGTCCAAAAACATGCTTCACAGGTTAATTGGTTACTCTAAATTGTCCCTAGGTGTGAATGTGAGTGTGCATGGGTGTGTGATTGTGGCCCCTGCGACAGACTGGCGACCAGTCCAGGAGTGTACCCTGCCTTCGCCCATGAGTAGCCGGGTTAGGCTCCGGCAACCCCGTGACCCCGAAAGGGATAAAGCGGATTGGAAAATGAATGAATGAATGAATGAATGAATGAATGAAATATAATGAGTAAATCAAAACGGTTCAAATGGTGTGGCAGTAGAATAAGGATGTGGGTTCACTTTCATTGTGATGCAGACAAAGGTGAGAAAATTAAAACAATTAGTCGCCCAATTATATCCGAGCCACTGCAAGTAAAAACCTTACTGAGATTTTCCACTAAACTGGAAATAATAAGCTGGTTGTGGTAAACGAGTGGTGCAGGAACCAGAACTCATTTAGCATGGATTGTTACTCATGCCCCCAAGACTGCAGCTCATTGGATCATCAACACCCTGTGGTGGTCATTATCCCGGGAAAGGTAATGGTTTATGTCTTTGCACTAAACTGACTGACATTTGTTCTTTATATGGTCTGGTTGTGTGTTAGCATATAGATGCTAGCCAGCTGCATGTCTGCACGAAAACGAAAGAAATGCTCTGTTAGGTTTTATGCTCCGTCACACCAGGCATGTGACCTGCATTCAAGAACGCGCTGACCGCAGTTTCGAAAACGTGCTTTTAGCATATAGTGTTCACACTGGACTGTCAGCTGGAATGGACTCACAGCTGGAAGAGGCTTGGTCTGAAATGTGGAAGCGGTGCAAATCTGGGGAATCTTGCTCCAGGCTTTTTCTCTCACAGCTCTGTTCCGATGTATGAAAGACTTGGTGTCGTAGAATTCCATCCAATCACAAATGTTCAAGCGGTTCTGTGTTTTGAAGAGACCGGTAAACATACATCAAGACCAAATCCGGGTCAAAGTTCAACTGGTTTAACTTTCAACACGTGTTCAATGGTGTGTGGATTTGAATAAAATTCCAACCATCTTCTAGACTTGGAAAAAAAATGTTGGGAAAACTAGCTTCTGATTTTTTAAAATTGTTTTCTGATTTACTCTGTTATGATCTAAAATAAGCACAAAATAAAAGTTTTCTTTCTCTTCGCTATAAGATATGTCATGGACTTCTGAACACAAGCTTGGAAACGGAAAGCTCGCAGTTCAATGAATTTCTTAGCTATATTTGCTTAATGTTAGACACTTTTTCTCTCTTTCATCTCTAAACATACAAAAATCTAAATTCAGCTTTAACGATATGCAGAACAGCCTGAATTATGAATGCTGTGTGGGGAAGTGCTGACTCAGTACAACAGGAAGGCTTGTTTGAC
The DNA here is from genome assembly GCA_036245035.1 of Adrianichthys oophorus. Lineage (NCBI taxonomy): Eukaryota > Metazoa > Chordata > Actinopteri > Beloniformes > Adrianichthyidae > Adrianichthys > Adrianichthys oophorus. The sequence continues at coordinate 2,808,598 of BSAI01000072.1, read as the reverse complement.
TTGCTGGCGATGAATTTTCTTTGCGTCTGTTGTGTGCTGTGACCTGTAACAGTGAGGGTGAACTCTGAACGGAGAAACAGCATTCTGGTGAACACGCCACCAGCTGAGTGACCACCTGGATGAGATGAACCGAGCTGGGTTCGCACCAGCATTTTACCTCAGAGTTCATCTTAGGGGAAGGAAGGATTAAAGGCGCACAGACAGGCGGTGGGAGCTGTTCCCTAAAGGAGAACTTCAAGCTTCTGTTTGACAACTTTGCTTTACAGTCATAACAGTTTTGAATTTTCTGCATTTTGGCTGCTAGACATTCTGTTTACAGTTGTAAATTATTTAAATCCTAAAGTTGTGCTTAGACTGTTAATTTTTTTTTTTTTTACCTCTTAAGACCCAGTCTTCACGTGTGGACAAAAATGCCCCTAGCCCCTTCAAAATGATTGTCGCTAATTCACAAGGCGCCATTTAATCCAGGACTCCACCTAATTCATCACGTTGAACGGGAAAACGTTAAAGACATCTTTTATATAATTGGAAACAAATTTAGGCATGAAGGGGTCAAAACGAAAGCCTGGGCTGAGGTGGGGATGGTTTTTCCGTCCATCACAGGGCCAGAAACAGACATAAAACATTCCACTGAAAACTGCAGTTTGTTTTTGACATGTTCTTGTTGCATTTTCTGATGATGGAGAACAAATATAAAGAAAATGTAGATTAAATGTGGATTTCTGAGCATTTTTCATACGGATGTGAAGCTAGCAGACAAAAGCACTGTGAAAAGCCTGTAGCTACAATGCGGCGGCCACAGTTGGCGGGCCACAAGCTTCCTGCTCCACTTCATTCTGATGCATCCACTGGAAGAGAAACAGATCCATGTATGTCTTTGTTTTCCTCCTCTGAGCTGAAATCTGGATCAGAACTGTACGGCTGGGTGGCTCTGATATTGCTCACTATTTTTCTTTTTTTTTGCACTGGTATTAGATTGGGCTGTGAGCTAGCGGGAGAGAGTGTAACCAAAGGAATGATGGGAAATGGGAGTAGGCTTACTAATGGTCCCACCCACACTTCAGGCTAAGTTCTAATGAACTCCTGCCGCTTTGCATCAACTGTTTCCTCGAAAACTACAGTTGTTTTTTTTTTTATTTTGGCAAAAAAAAAACAAAACGACCAATTCATAATTAAAAGACCACTGGGAACGCTTTTACAAAAGATGATCAGAGTGGGACTTTGACGTGAAAGACGTACAGATCCCACTGAGCTTCTTGGTCATCATCAGAATAGTTTTCTTTGAATTCTGTGTCATGCTTTTATTTTGTAGATAATTCTGCTGAATCATGGTTGAAAAGCAGTCTTTTTATTTAAAAAAATGTTATCTATATTTACCTTTGTCAGGTTCAAGTTTTTCTTTTATTAACCAACAATTTTGTCTTTGAGCATGTTTGAAAACTGTCTTAAACCAAACCAGGAAATACGGGTTTTAGCTTAAAACAAATCTTTGATTTGACTTGCAGGTGAACCGTGGTGCATCTAACCACAGTATGAATGCAGATCAGAAGAGCCAAAAACAACTACATAGAGAAAGTCACATGTCCTGAGTCCCCCAAAAACCCTTTTACACTGTGAATCCAAAGAAGAACATATCAAAAGAAAATTGGAAAACATTTCATGTTTAGCTGTAGTTCACTGAGAATTCAAATGATTTTCATTGTCAGATAACAAGCAGGACTGGATGGTTTTTTCTGCTCTGTTGAAACTCCACAGTCCACAGTAGAATATAACATATAAAAATCTAAATTATAACATTAAAAAAATCTGTTTTCTACTTAACTGTTGACAAAACTCTGTTAAATAGGATCTCCTTTAGTTTATTTTTTACAAAAATGTTGGAGCAACTCATTTCACATTTAGAAAGAAAGCTGGCTGAAGTCCTTATAGATGTCTTGATAACACGAACCCTTCCCAGGACAATCAGGCATGCTCAAAGTCTGACATCCACAATTTAGTCTTCCTGTTATTCTAGAAAACAAACTGAAAATGGAATAAAAACCAATGATCTGAACCCTGATCGATCAGCCTCCCCTCAGGACGCGCAGTCCTGGCAGACGGTCTGTTTCCTGCAGAACGTTCTCGTCTATTTCGTTTGTCTACATTTTCCGTCACGTTTTTCATCCTGCTCTTCTTGCTTTGCTCCTCCTCCTCTTCCTCTGTCCTCTTTCTTTTAAAGCCTGAAAGATTTATTGGAGCGATTTGTTCTTTTTAGTGCTCTGTCTGCGTCCATTATTGTTTCTCACTCATGTTTCACAGTTCCTGAGTGTGATTCTCTGTCTCTTTAAGGTTCAGAATCCTCTTGTTTCTGTTTGTCTGCTTCAGCTTGAGCTGTTTTTGATCTCATGTCTGACATTTGTCTCTGCATGAAGGTCTCGTGATTAAAAAAGAAAACAAACGAAAATCCTTCATCGGTCTACAGAAGCTGGGACTACCTTGCTTTTTAAAACTTGTTTCGCCCCTTTTCTCGTGAAAGCAACATCTAGTATCTCGTTATCCCAAGAAACTATTCTTTTTTTCTCCTGATAACGAGACCACAAGATAGTATTTCTCGTTAGCACAAGAACACTGGAGGTTGGGTTTTTAGTGGTGATCATCTGCTTGTAAGCACAAAAGGTTCTCCTCAGGAGCAGCCCGTTCTCTTAGTGCAGAGATACTGCTCCATGTTGATACAGTTGGATGAAATATAGAGATAAACAACAGACTAACCGACTGCAGAGCTGCAGCCTCAGCCGGGCCAACCTTTCCTCAAATGACGATGACTGGTTTGGACGTTTTTTATGATGACAACATCAACACAATCTCACACAATTTGAGTTAGACCACAATTAAATGAATAACAAATAAATTGATCTGTTTTTCTTGTGTTCAAAATTTTCTCTGATTGTAGAAAAATGAAAAAAGTATATTCTTCGTTATCACGACATAACAAATTTTGTTATCTCACGATAACGACATCTACTACTACCTCATTATCACTACTAAAATATACTCGTAATACTTGTAATCAAGAGAAAACAAGGAAAAAAAGCAAGTTAGGCTGTTCTCGGCTTCCGTATCAATAACAATCCCAATAAATGTTACCATGGTTACATGATGACAGGTGAAAATTGACCCAAAAATGGCAGGAGATGTAATCCTGTAGAAAATACTAAAAGAATACTTACTCAGTCATTTGTCGGAGTACTTTTGTTGCTGTTTTAATGTTTGATCCATAAATATACAGAACAGCACAATGTTTTGTGTAAACCCATTTGGCTGTTTAAGTATTCAGACACCCAGTTTGGTTTCACTGAATTCAGAGAACTTTAGACAAATATAAGTACTTTTTCAGGTATTTGATTTAGCATTTTATTCAGGTATTTGAGTTTACAGGATTACAAGATTACATTTGTATTTTTTCCTCCATTTTAGCACGCCCAGGAGACCACATTATGCGGTTGTAATTCTGTGTAACCTTTTCCCCATTCGAGCTCTTTCAGCCCAGGCAGCATAAACATAATAAATCTCTTCTTCTTTGTTACATTGACCACATTTTAAAATGCTGAACACATTCATGTGTCTTTTACAGTTTCCATAGTAAACCTGTGGATGATGAAACGGATGAGAAACGATCATACGCTTGAGTTTTCTTCCTCATTGAAGTCAAAATGTGATGTAGCAGTTTTTAGACTGAAACATGTGACTCCTGAATGAAACTGTTGAGCCAAACTTGGCCTTTAACATCAACCTGGGCCGCTTAGGTCATTCAAAGCCACTTTCAACTTTAATCCATCATGTCTCATCCTAATGGTTTGCTGCTTCACGTAAAGCATCCTGAGTCGTTGTTAGAGGTTGTTGCTGTGTGTTGCTGTGTGGTTCTGTGAGCGAACATGAACGAGGCCGAGCCTCAGATCAGTAAATCAATACTCATTTCCAGCAGTGAAACGAAGCGGGCGTGTTTCAGCAGATACTCCATCTTCAGAAACCGGTGGCAAGCTGAAGCCTCATTACGCAGGCTTCCTGTTTGTTCAGAGACGACAGACCAGAAAACATAATTGTGTTCTGCTGTGAGACTAAATTAACTCAAATATTCTCATTTTTATCATTATCAGCTCATATTGAATGGCTATTTTAAGCTACGAAAGCAGAACAAACAAAAAGCACTAAATTAAGATTCTGCTCCACCTGAGAGCCTTTTAGTTTTTAATAAAACAAAAGATTTAAGTAGATGAACGGTAGAAATTAAAAATGAAAAGTTTTGAAGGACCAGACTTTAAAGGCACTTTGAAAGTCTTGCCTCTGTGAGCACATTAGCTAGAAAATGAAAGTATCTGATAAAAGGATGACAAAATTCCCTTTCTCATATCCCAAGTCGGCCTTTTCTGTTATCTCCAGCTGCAGCGACTCGATGACCCAAAGCCGAAGGAGGATTCTGTTTAGATGCATTAAGCACAGACACAGCTTCTGTCAAGACTTCAATGTTTCAGAAAGTGTTGGGAATATTTAGCATTTACATGCACGTACACTCTGACTCCGCCTCCTGCATATCAGTTACATGACAACAGAGGCGTATGGAAGTGTTTTTGAGTCATAATTCAAAGTAATACACAATTCTCAATAGACAGTTCAATTTGCAATTTGATTATGCAAATGAAAATACATTTTTGCAATTTCCTTGACATGATTAAAAATTCATTTAGTTAATCTACCTCAGTGTAAATACAGTAAGTGGTTGGTTTTCTGTTCATCATTGTCAGGTCATCTGCTCTTCTGTCACCTTTTTGTTGTCCCCATGGTTTTTGTCAGGTTTTGGTTTAATAATTATATGTTTTACTTTTCTGCCAACAAGCCTGGTCTCCTGCATTTTGGCTTCTCCACCACCACTCCATGACAATTTAAAGTAAATTATGTATTGAAATGTCATGTCTTAATGTTGTATGGTAAACAGCAAAATGCATTTTCATTTCAACTATGGCATCAAAAACTCCTGACAATTTAAAATGCAATTAATTTTGTTTGTATTGAATTTTTTAAATTATAATACTAAATTGTAATATTGATTCTAAATTGCAAAATGTATTTTCAAATTCCAAAGCTGAATTGCATGTTGTCAGTTGAGAATAGCATGTTATTTTGAATTATGACTCAAAAAAACTTCAGTTGAATACTAGTGAGTCTGGAGCCTGAATTTGCTGCTAAAATGAGAGATGTTGTAGAGTGGATGGTTTGTCCTCAATCTGGGTCTCACACATTCAGCTGTTTGTGGTTTTTAGATGGGAATGAAACGATCTTCAGGTCTGAGTTCATGATGGACCTGCAGCTTTTGGATCTATCATTTCAGAGCCTTTTCTGAACCAAATTGTGTGGGTTCTGGCCCAGCTGCAGACGGTATTGTCTTGTGTTGTGGAAGTGCTGTTCTCTGCAGACGTCTAAATGTTTGCTGTGATCCTGTGTGTTTCTGTGAGCTTCCATCAGGTGGGTCTGGTCCAAACCACTCACGCAGTTTGACTTTTATATAAAGGAACACAGTGACCAAAACCAGGTTTTTAGGCCATAACAGATCATCCTACTCTGCACTTGTTCTCCTCTTTTCCAGAACCTCACCTGCTGTTAAATCGAATGTGTGTCGCCTCAAACTTGATGTCTCTTTCTTTTCGGATTCACCTTAAAATTTCTGAATTCACAAACTGTCTACATTAATTTTAGCTGATGGATAATTTGAGAAGATGGGTGGGTGGATGGACTTGTTATAAGGTGTCTGGTGGAGACAGAACTCCCACAGAACCTGTTTTTGTGCAGGTCCTACCTGCATGCATGAGCAGTCCTCGTGACATTGTGCTAAGCGTCTGAACCTGCAGGTCTTAATGGATCCCTGAATGACAGGAGCAGCAATATAATTTAATGAGTCTCACATAGATGGTGTGTTCATCACCAGAGAAATGCAGAAACACACGCAAACTGCAAATTTTAATGACCTAAAACAAATGTAACTGCGGAAACAACACACATCATTATGTTGACATTTTAAGGTCCCACTGCGAGCTTCAAACTCTCCGTTGGATTTTCTGCAGAATGTGATGCTGTCAAGTTGAATCGAGGTTTCCTGTCACCTTAGGAAAAAAAACAATATTTCATGAAAACTGCAAACATCTTTTAAAGTCCCAAACGGATTTTCACCTGCGGCCAAGCTGCCTCACCTGGTCTCCTGTCAAAGGAGACCAGGTGACCTCTCATCATCACCGAAACAGCAGGTGTTTAAAAAAATGCAGACCTGCCATCTTTTATAAAGATCCTGTCTAAGAGTAATCAGATGTTTTCTTCAAGGTTTTGGTCTAATAAATAAGTGCATAAATCATTTTTTGTGGATCTGGGAAACAGTAATTGTCCCCGTTGTCAACCAATGGTCACGTTTGCTTTGACCACATTATTAAAGTCCCACTCCGATCATCTTTTGATCTTTTTTCAAAGTGTCTCCAGTGGTCTTTTCATCATAATGATGCCATTTGTATTCAAAATCTACAAACCTGTGTTGTTTTCTAGGACATAGTTTCTGCAGAGCGGCAGAAATTCACTTCTGGGTTGTGGGTGGGATTGTTGAGCAACCCCACCCCACTTTCCATCACCCATACCTGAGCTATGGTTTACCCCAATTATATACCCCTCACACCCCCAACCAAACATTCCCGATGCAATAAAAATGGCCAGCAATATCGGAGCCATCCAGCCGGACAGTTTTGATCCACCTTCCAGCTCAGATGAGGAAAATAAAGACGTACATGGATCTATTCGTCATCTGCTCCTGATTCACAATGGTTTGAGTAAAAAAGAAATACTCAGAACGTGTTCTTGTAGCATTCTTCTGATGATGGAGGACATGTATAAATAGAATTAAGCTTAAAAATTCATTTCTGAGTATTTCTTTGTTCATATTGTGATTCAAGAGCAAAAAATGTTGCTTGAAAAAATATTGTATTTGTGATGCTGAAAATACACTGGACGGGCTCCAAGCGCCCTGCTTTGAGCTCTCAGCAAGAGGAAGGGGACTTTCTGATGAGGTGAATTTCTGATGAACTCATGCTGCTCTGAGAAATCTATGTCCTAATAAATGACACAAGTTTTCTGATTTGGTCTGAAACAGCATCATCATAATTAAAAGAACACTTTGAAAATTTATTAAAAAATGATTGGAGTAAGACTTTATTACGGATTAAAGACCAAATTCTGCAGCAGTGTGACACCGCCTTTCAGTTTTATAATCTTTTCATGATGACTCTTTTCATGTCATCATTGAACAAAAACTTTCAGGACTTTATGGATTAGTTTCCTCTTGGTGATTCATTTTATCCCTGTTTTGCACAGTTGCCATGGCAACATTGTGATGCAACCAAGTCCATCATCTTTTGCTGTCCTTGAGTTGTACACTTTGGTATTCCCAAAAAAATGTTGTTTTTTTTTTGTAGTTTTATTTTGAAAAGCATTGAAAATGGCCTCCAGTCATTTAAAGGCTGAAGAAAGAGCAGCTTCCCAACATGGTGAATGTGTATTTTGTACAGTTCTGAGGATGTTTGCTGCTCAGGAGCGTTGGAGACCTCTGCTCAGCTCTCCTTCATGATGAAGATACTTGCTTACACACGTAGGTTTTTGTGCGACAGCAGGACGGCTGTGCATACCAAGTTGTTGTGCGTCTGGACGGACAAATAAATCACTTCAAGTTTAATATGAGTCCTGCTCTGGTGTGTAAACACACTTTTTATATTAGAAAGCGTGGCTGCCAGGTTTCACTTTGACATCCTCTTTATGTATTTCTGTGGAGGCGTGTATGTGCATCTGCTCTGTTGTCTCACAGGCTGCAGCATCTCTTATTTGTCTTCTTTGCAGCCCGAGAGGACTGACATTGTTCTGTTGAAGTGGGCAGGTTTGTTTGTGATTCAGGCTGCATCCAAACCAGAGATGCAGTTGTGGTGAACACAAAGAAATGCACTAACTTCTCTTTCATCCTTTCTTTCTTGATGGTTTCCTTTTTTTCTGGCTCACACACAAAAATAGATATAATAAGACAAGAATTGAAAGATTAATCAGTGAGCGTCATTTCCCTGCTGTCAATTCAAGGCTTTTTAAGAACCAGTTAAGATATGAATTAAAGAGAAAATGGTGGTTCTGGCCCAAATCTGATAACCTGCACAGCGGTTTGTCTAAACCAAAACTTTTCTGTGATTATTTTGGCTCAGCAGTTCAGAGAGAGAGCAAAGGCGATGTTGTAATTAGTAAAAAATCATAGTTTTTTTTTTACTAAAAATATGAGAGGATTGAGTCATTCTTCAGGTCTTTACACCTGGCCTGAGGTGAATGCCAGGTTTGACAAGTTTTGGGTGCAAAGAAGGGGGTCAATCTGTCTTCATTGACTGCTGAGTTTCCATCCTTTGGTCTAAATTGGTGCAGAGAGTTTGCATGAAAGAAACACTCTTAAAGTCCCAGAAGTTCATTAGAAATTCACCTCTGAGTTGTAGGGACAGAGCAACCCTATCCCCCCTCCACATCTCTCATAATTGAGAGCTCTTTGTTTACACTCTCGCCAACTAGCTTACACTTTTTTTCTGACACTTTTTGTCTGCTTCACAACGATTTAAATAAAAAAAAATCCTCAAAAATGCAATTTTAAGCTCAATTTTCTTTATATATGTCCTCCGTCATCTCCGAAAAATACTACAAGAACATCCAAGACACAGTTTTCATTAGAGTGGGTCTTTAATTCTTTATAACGGAAACTAAATAAAAACAAAGTAATTGTTGCCCATTATGTTACTGGAACCTTAAAAGCTTTAATCTGTGGGCAAAATGCTTACAGTCACCATCATAATAAATGTGTTTTATAACCCAGAGTCGACTGAAAAGTCTTTGGTTCTGACAAATAGGCTTGTTAATTATGGTGTTTCACTGGGAGCTCCAGTAACGAGGACAAACCCCAGAACATGACAGCAGCTTAAAAGTGGAGCGAGCCCTCTGTGCTGTTAAGGTAACAAGCAGGGCGCTTCACTCTAGAGGAAGGAAGTGGTTTTCTGAAGCTTTGTTTATGTGGGGCACAGCAAATCAGACACCGAAGAAACGGCAGAAACAAAACAGACGCAGGTAAGCAAAATGACAACAATTATTAAACTTTCATGCAATTTTAGAGAAATTCTCTTTGAAGTGTTTTAGATTTCTCTAGACATTGGAATGAGTTCAACCATTCAAGTTATTGGAAATTTGGAGAGAAAAACTGTTTAAATTAGATATTCAAAGTAAATAATTAGATTTCTTTTGACTTAATTTTCCTCAATTGTTCTTTAAAAATCAATTTCACAGGACTTCTTTCTTTTTCTCCTTTCTGCTAATCTTCTCTCCATCCTCATCCACCACGTTTTCCTTACATTCATGAAGCTCGTCTATAGTTTTCCTCTTTCTTGGTAGCTCCAATTCCAACGTGTCCAAACAGTCTTCATCTGCTTCCCTGCACTGATCTCCAGAATATCTACTATGATCTGTTCCTCTGATGGATTCATTCCTGATCCATCCTGGTCACGCTCAAAGAGAACCTCAACACCTTCATCTCTGCTACCTCCAGCTCTGCCTCCTGTCTTTGCATCAGAAACCAACAACATGGCTGCTCTCACCTCACACTCTTCTACACATTTCCTTTAATTCTTTGGTCACACATCACACATGAAACCTTCCTCCTCCCGTTCCAACCTGCTTGCACAGACCTCTTCACCTCTGGACTGTTGATCCTCAGAACTCCATTCTTCCATTGTTTTAGTAAAGTCCACCAGCATCTGTCCTGTAAATGTCTGCTCTATCAGACATGAAAGTTCTATTGTCAGATTCTGAAAGTTTGATGTTTCTTTGCTTGAAAGAAATCACAGCAAAGTCATCCAACTTTGGTTCACCGAATCCAGTTTGTTTCCTGCAGCTTCATGGAGGAACCATCTCCAGAAGGAAGCATTGCGTCAGCTGCTGATCAATAATCGATGCTGTGTGTTGAAACCTTCATTAATATCTCCTGCACGTCTGAGAAAAACCGAAGACTTTGCTGAATTTACTGCAGCAGAAAGCACAACAAGGGGAAAAATCCCATTCCCACTTTTTCTAAAGCTTTTGCTGTTGGTGTGTAATTCACCCTGACAGGTTGTCCTTCATTTGCAAAGAAGCCTGGCTGGAGACACTTCCTTGCTGCTGGAACTACAGTTTTAGTTCAGAAGTTTGAGGAGCGTCGGGCCTGAGGAAAGCTCTCAGAGTGAAGCATAGAAGTTTCTGTCGTAATCTTTGTTTGCAGTGTAAACAGGCAGGAGAGTTGATAAATGCAAACGTCTTCTGTTTTTGTATGGCTTCATCTGAGAATATTATGAGATCTTTCTCTGGTGCCTTCAAAGTAAAAATGCTCGACATCTAAAGGTTGGAGTTCAAAAAACTCCTTTGATTAAATGTAAGGAGAATGGAAAAAACGTAAGTTCGTTTGCCCACCAACAAAGAAATGATCATCGTTCTGAAGGTTTATTTAACCGTGACAGACAGAAAAACCACAGAAAAACCCATTTAACAACATCAGAAACTAAATTCATTTTAGCTTCAATAAGAGGAAATCTTTAATAAACATAAGCAAGATTTATTGAATAAAACTCATTGGTAAATGTCAACAGAAAAGCCTGGAAAGTTTTGGGATCAGAGGTTGCTCCATCTGATAGCAGGTGTTTGACAGAAAGGAGAAAAGGATGGAGGAGCATCAACTGATAAGGAAGGGAAGCAACAATGACTGGCTGGAAAAGGTGGAAATGAAGGAATGACAGAGTGGGAAGTGACAGCAACAGCAGCTCAAAGCTTCTTAAAAAAAAGGGGAATGAAATACATATTCCTTATTGAAATGATGCCAAAACTTAACGACGCACTCTGATGAAATGTGTTTTTGGTGTTCTTAACATATCCTTGTGGCATTTTGATAATGATCCGCTCTGCAGAAACTATTGTATGTCTTATAAGATGACACATTTTTGGATTTTGGCCAAAAACAGCATAAGCATAATGAGAATACTACTGGGAATGACTTAAAAATGAATCAGAATATGATCAGAGTGGGTGTTTAATGACACAAAGTGCTTGAAGGTGACACCTTTGCTGGTAAGGATAGGAAAACCCATGTCAGGAAAAGTTTTCCTCTGCTCATTTTTGCAGGTCATCAATTGATTGTGCGTTTTTGGAACCTTCAGATCCACAGGTTCTCTGTGGGACTATGTCTTAAAACGGGCTGCATATGATAATCTGAGTGTTTGAGGTGACTTTCACCATCTCATTCTCCACCCTGGCTGAGGGAAGGAGGTTCTTGGCTGAGGGAAAAAATATCTAGTGGTTCATGGTCTCATCCAAGACAGCTGTCCTGCTTCATGTCTGGAACAGGAATGGTGTTTTTAGGGGGTGGTCAGCATTCTTTCTTTAATCATGCAAGTCGATATGATTCCAAAGAGTTCTATTTTCATCTAATCGGTCCTAAATCCTTTGAGGCAGTTTTCCGCCGAATCATTTAGAGGTTCAGACCTCAGGTGGGCCCGAACGGGTACTCTGTGGAGCAGGGGTCCTGGGGAGGTGGGCCAGGATTTCCAAAGCCCCAAAGTCAGTTTGATTAAGATTCATTATTTTTTAGATTTAAATTCACTTATTAATTCTGTTTAAAACCAGTTTTTTACACCCTAAAACCAAACTTGGTTCTAAAAAACGGTTCCCACAAAACAAGTGATTAGATCTAAAGTAAGGGCACATGAGATTAGTGAATATAGAAATAATTAAAACTAATAGAAATGTTTATTTCTTAAGTCAGAGTAAAAACTGCTTTAAAAGAACTTTTATTACAAGTTTATTATATAATATAATAAATATGATATATATTAAGTTTATGAACCAATACTTCCTTATGTTTGCAAAGATTAAAAAAGGGCATTTATTTTGAAAATCTGTGATCCACTAACAGTTTTTTTTCTCTCTTTGGTATTTCTGAGATCAGGAACCTTTCATGTATTACTGCCCTGAATTTTTACAGTTTTCATGATTTCTTTAAAACATATCTGTTTACAAAAGGGCAACGTGCACAACCACAAAGAAATGCAAGCACACACAAATAACTTATTTTAAGGTGGTGTTGATTTTGTTTTCTGTGTTTTAAAAAAACGGCTTTTAAACTACATTATTTTTTAAACTATTCAAAAGATGATTGTGTATTTTGATCGATTAGCTGAACTAAAAGCAGGTTTCAATCAAATGTTTTTTGTTCTTTTCAGGAGATCTGAACCTTCTAAAACGCCCTGATCGTGGATCAGGTAAGTCTAAATATTTATAAAACACATTCTGGCAGACATCTTTGCAAGAAGTTCTTAATTTTTTTCAAATTATTTTCAACGTCTGTATGAGCGGATAACTTTACTTTATAACTTCAAAAAACACAACTTTTGTAAGAATTATTTACGTTGAAATTATTTCAATTGACAAAGTTGATGTTTTTGAACCCCAAATACCTGCAGGATGACCACAAATCCCCAAACGTATGTGAGAACGAGCAAATATTAAAACTGAAGCAAAAATGTACTCATTACAGCTTCATAATATTAAAGAAATGGCTGAAATTTTCCTACTATGATGTGAGGGTCTGACAGAACCACACAGAAAATGATCCACAATCAGTGACACTAAAACAAATGTCTGCATATCATCAACCGTCTGCTGACATTCCCATCACAAATTAGTGTGTGAGATCTGTTCTGCAGCTCCGTCCAGCTTTCACCTGCTTCTGTGATGAAACAGTTAAAGCTCAATCAATATTTCTTCATTAGAAGGAAAATTGATCAAAAAGTATATTTTCACACATCCCCCCTGAGTGTGAAAAGACACATAATCCATGTCAGTCTGGATTTCTGAATTGATCGTCACAGCTCTTTGTCTTGGAACTAAAATAGGTTTAGATTTTGCCCTCCTCTATCCTTCAATTCGGGATTAAAAGAAACTTGTTTTTTCCTTCTTAGGACTATGAAAAACTAAAGTGTGTTGAAGCTGCAGGCAGCACACCTTCACTGTTCCTCTGAGCTTAGTGTAGCAGGCAGGATGAAGCATCAACATCAGCTGCTGGAATTTGATTAAACAAACCGCTCCAAAACCCTAGAAGGAACAGAGATCTTCAAATGTTCTCCTGAAAGACCCCCTCTGATGAAAGTGATGTTTTTAACATGTTCTGGTGGTCATGATGGAAGACATTTATAAAAAATGAATCAATGAGAGTCAGGAGCGAGCAAAAGAATGCAGTTGGAACAAGATCTTATTTGAAAGAGAATGGGGGGGGGTCTCTTTGAGGAAGCTGATTCGCTGTGGTGACTCCTGAAGGGAAAAGCCAAAAAGAAAAGAAGAAAAAACAAAAAAAAAGATAGAGAACACAAGCAATCCAGTGAAATATGTCCCCTTCACTTTCTGCTCAACTATCTTAGAACAATTCACAAAAAAAGTTGGACAAAACTTTCCATTAAGGGGGTTTTAGTGATTTAAGGTAAACTTTATAACCTCAGAATCCCCAAATTCCGTAAAATCATGTCAGAGATGTGGACACAATAAGTGTAAACATTGTTTAAAAGAAGAATAAAGGGCAAAACTTACTTTAATATGGAGTTATTTAAATCACTTTGCATGTTTTTAGCTGCTGACATGAAGAAATTATAAGGTTTGCTTTTGTCAATGCAAACTATGTTTAACTGCAAGAACGAGTCAGAGGCAGATGGCTCCATATGCAGTGTTTTTCTTTAGGAAGCTCGGAGAATTCATGGTGAGATTGGCAGCGGTCAAGAACGCCAAAGGGTTTGTAGTGATTGCTTGAATGAGATACAGCTGGTGAGGGAACAGCAGGCAGAGGCTGATGGGAAATGGAGTGAAGATGAGGCTCAGGAGACAGTCAATACTCTGAAGATGGCTCCCTCTGGTGGTCGGAGGGAGATACAGGAGACTAATTCATGACGGTGACCCTTTAACACCTAAATAACACCCGCGCTTTGACATATCTCAAGGCTTTAGCCCTTTACACAATCATCGTAAATTAGCTGATTCTGACGCGGAGAAAGCCGCTTATTTCTGCGTCAGAACCAGTGGCGTAAAGAAGTCACTTCTGTAAAGTGTTGCATATCAGCGTTCATGTCCCTTTCTGCAGAGCCATGAATATTTTTTTGTCTATAAAAGGTTTGTGGGATTCATGTTTGTTATCCATAACGGCCTCTGCCAGGATACAGTATAGTGGGTGGTCGGCTGCCTGGAGGTCTGCTTGTGTCCTGTGTGTGGGCAGTGGTGAATGTCTGGAGCGTGGACCAGCTTCAGGCCTGAAGTTCTGAGTGTGTGTGTGAGGAGACGCAGTGATCCATAACAAAGGAATAATTGGTGATGACTTCAGAGGACTCCACGCATCGGCAGGTTGTGTGTTTGTTTGGAGGACACATTTTCTTCCTCTGTAGAATCCTCTCTGCTCCTACAACATGTTTGTCTTCCACGTTAGCACATCCTAATAAGGTCAGAAAAGAGTGTGAATAAAAGGATGTGGACATACTTATCATCACTTAACCTCTGTGAGAATACACAAGCAGACACACAAATACCAGATGCAGATGGTTGTAAGGACATTAAGATAGTTATTGTTGGCTGCCTTTTCCCACTGAGCAGCACTGCTGGATGTTTACCTTTTAGTGTTTTTTTAATATTAGTTCTAGTGTCTTTCTGTTAAAGCCTCGGCCACATGTACCTGTTGAGAGGTTGAGCCGTACAGGTAATGTGGGTTTTTGATTTGTCCGTGCCCAGAGAGGAGCAGCCATATCATCTTTTGATCTGTTGTAAAAGCGTTCCCAGCGCTCTTTTAATTACGATGATGCCATTTTTAGACAAAATACAAAAACCAGTGTTGTTTTCTAGGACATAGTTTCTGCAGAGCGGCAAGATTTTATTAGAAATTCACCTCTGAGTTGTGGGCGGGACTGACATGGAGCAACCCCACCTCCCTTCCCATCACCCCCAACTGAGACCTCTTGGTTTACAGGCTGTCCTGCTGCCTTACAGCTTCTCAAAGGTCAAGTACTGGCTCCTTACCGATCATTGGACACAAAACTACTCTCTGATTGTTTAATTTCCTCATGTCTGACAGTCAGGCTGCACGGAAGGAGTGCGCACGTATCCCATGAACAACACTAATGGGACCCTTTTACAGTCCAATTTAAATGAAAAATCTGTACGGACACGTCTGTATCTCAACTACTTCCCCCTTGCGTGTGGTTTAAGTGTTCACTACGACCTGTCGCCCGCAGCATGCACGTAGAATAGAATGTGCATGAACATTTTTCTCGACGGGTTCACTGAACCTTAAATGAATTGCAATACTTTGTATTTTAAAGGAATAGGACCTCTAGTCTGTAGATTTCTATCCTTTTCTCACATAATTATAAGCAAGCAGAGCGTTTTTAGCAAGGAAGGATGGTGTTTGGGCTCAGGGCTGTTTGTTTGCTCAGGGAGCAGGCCGGCTGCTGTAATTACCAGGGTGGGGGCCGGAGATGGATGACTCTCATTCACTCCCGGATGGGAAGCAGCAGAAGACGAATAAAGGCATTAAATGCTCAGCAAACGCTGCATCTGTGCAGACTCCTGCTGGATCTACAGCGCGTTGGTGAGTGAGGTCCTGGACGCTGCCACTTTGACGTGAAGCCGCTGTGATGAGCGTTAATTGAAGAATTTTTCATGCTTGAAAACAAATCTGCGGAATCAGAGGGGGTAGAGTGTTGTATAATTAAAGAGCTGCTGATCCAGCCTTCGCTCATGTGTTTTGTTTGTACTCGTCGGTGCATTAGTGCCTCTTTGGCTGAAGGGATTATAGGAACGCTCTTGTTAACACTTATTCAAAAGTTTCCAAAGGTGATCTGTATTAAAACAGTAATGTAAAGTTAAATTATATTTTTTATTGATCTTTTATGTTCATGACTGGAGTTTTTGCAGTTTGTCTCAGTGACGTGTGAAGGTTTTTTGATGTTCGTCCTCTAAAGAAAGTTTACGATTGCTTCCATAACTGGAGATTTTCCTTTGAAATTTCATCTGAAAACTGATGTTAGCAGAGAAAAAAAGACAATACTGCAAGAGAGAGTGGGGGGAAAACGCTGAAAGGGATCAAGCAATATCTTGTAGAGCAACGTGAAATAATCTTTTATCTGTTTGATCCAGATTTGTTGTTTTGTTGATATTTTGCCCAAAACAACAAAAGCTTCATGCTGTAAAAATGAATCGGGTTGCCTCCTAGTATCCTTAAACAACAGCAGATGAAAGTGTAGAATGCAGTTTAAAAAGATCGTATTGGTATAGAAAATACGCTGGGTGGACCCCAAGCTCCATCCTGATGCATCCACTTGCAGTCCAATAGATTCGCATACATCTTTGTTTTCCTCATCTGAGATGGAATCTGGATCAAAACCTTCCAACTGGATGGCTTCAGTATTGCTCGCCATTTTTGTTGCACCACTAATGTTTGGTTGGAGGTGTGAGGGGCTGTTAACTAGCCGGAGAGAGTGTAAACAGATGGATGACGGGAAAGGTGGGTGGGGTTGCTCTGCACAAACTGACCACAAATTTTGGAGTGAATTTCAAATGAACTCCTGCCCCTCTGCAGAAACTATGTCCTAAAAAACGTCGCAGAAACGCTGTGAAAACAGATCAAAAGAGGATTGGAGTGAGACTTTAAGCAACAAAAACAAAATGTATTTGACATAACAGCTTCAAACATTTATTTTGTTCTTTATGATTAAAACAAGTGTGTCATATTCATTAATTAAGGTATTTTTTTTAGTGCTATGGAAAAAAAAGGGTTGCAAGCAAACTGAGATGAGATCTTTATAGAAAATCCTTCAACTGTAAAGAGATTAAAAAAAAACACACACAAAAAAACCATAACCTAAAGTTGAGCCTGTTGACTGTATAGAGAGAACTGGACTGAGTGAGTGTGCCGTCACCCGTAGAAAAGGACTTCCCGTACTGGGTTTGGAAGAATCTGTCAATCAAATGCTTCGAACGTTCAAAGCAAGGCTGCCTACTTTTATTAAGGTATCTCATTGGTCAATTGTTATTCTGACCAGTAGAATGAACGAGTAAAAGTTGTTTATTTCTCTATAGAAGCCTGTGGGATTTTGGCTTCTTGGAGCCAGCAGGGACTTTCTGTTTGGAACGCCAGGGGGGAGGGGTAATTCAGTTCAGTTTTCATAAACAGTCAATGTTTGAGCCATACAGACTTCCATAGAGATGTTCGAGTACATAAACAAAGCTTTATTCATTAAATGTGTTTACATTTTCACCTCAAATTGACTTTTTATTTTCAGAAAATCAATGAAAAAATTATCTCTGAATTAAATCTCTTGGTCATATTCCTCGTCCCCCATTTGGTTTTTACAGACAGAGACAGTAAAATCATGTCTTTCATTTTGTACAAAAGCATTCATACATGGACTCTGTCTTTATTGACTTTTTGATTTTTCCAAAATAATATTAAAAAAACGCTCAGATACATGAACTAAAAACAGAAATGTTGTGGTGCACGATTTTTGTTGCTCGTTTTTAAAAATAATAAAAGTGTTAAAATCTTTCTATAATTTATGGATTGTTAATGGAAGATTCATTGTTTCTTTATTTTTGAACATGTGGTGTTTGGTTCCGGTGCTGTGGATCAGCACTGTCATCCAAATTAAAAGGAAAACTTGTTTTTAGGTCATTATTAATCTCTAATTTCAGCTTAATTTATATTTTTCATTTTATTTTCTCTGTATAAAGCAACTGAACCGTCTTAATCCTACTTGCAGAATCCGTTCATTTGCATGTTGCGCTGACATAGTTTATATTTTACAGTGAACACTTACAGTCATGTTTTAATACCCATGAAATGATTGTCCCTCCAGCAGCCTGTAATGAGGCTGGACACATGCAGGAACATCACATTAGCTTGAGATAAATGAGCTGAAACAGAAGATAGCGCGAATAAAAGGATTAATTGTGGCGTTGTATATGGTTTCTGTACATGCACATGCATTTTGCATGGAGGGTGCACACACGATGCTTCATAAAACATTGAGTCATGCCTGCTACCCCGAATGAATGTGGAGCAGATTCTTCCTGCCTTTTTTTCAAAGCAACTATCCTAAAAACTATGAATATAAAAAAGCTGCGTTGAAATCCAAGCTGCTCTGTGTTTAACATACGTGCATGTGAGCTGCTATAATGAGGCCAAGTGCAGGAAATTAAAAGCATCAATAATAAAAACATGAAGTTATTTATTGAAATAATGGAGGTGCATCACTGCAAACAAGGACAGATAGCTCTGACTGGAAGGCTGATGGTGGGGAGCTGCAGAGGAAGGAAATCTTTCAGAAGCACAGATGTCGTCTTTTTCTGCTTCAGCCTTTGTCTCCTCAGCTGTAGACACACAAAAAAACCACAAAAATCCATGTTAAGTGTATTTTGCTGTGTTGTTGTGACTGCTATTATTTTCATTTTATAAACATAGTTCACAGGAAACTCTAATTGAATCAAAACGGCATCCAGACTACACAAAAGTAAACTTGTGACTTCTCTTGCGATCTTAGAGCATCAGGCACAGATAAAAAGACACCAAGACAAATGTCAACTGAGGGTATGTTCAAGCAAATAGTGTAAAATGAATTTCATCCATTATCTGTCAGTTCTCTGCGTTGGAGTCAGCAGTCTGAGCAATGATCCTCAGACCTTCAGGTTAACTGGCAGCTCATCTCCATCTGAGCAGTAATATCGACTGGGGCTTCCTCCCAGTTGGACATCCCCACAACTTCTAACTAGGAAGGTGTCCTGGTGGCATTCTTCTCAGATGACCCCACCAGGCAGGTTCCAGAGATCCCCCTGCAGGGAAACAGAAATGGTTTGGACACGTTAAGAGGAACCGTGATGATGTTGGTTAAGGGATGCTGAGAGAGAAGGTTCTTGAATGAATAGGAGGACATGAGGGAGGTTAGTGTGGATGTGGAGGATGCAGAGGAGAAGGTTAGATGGAGGCGCATGTGGGAGCAGCAGAAACGGCAAAGGAGAAGATTTAGTGCTCCTGATCTGTTCTTTTTAACCAAACATTTCTGAGTTTGACTTTAATGACGGAGTCATATCTAGAATTAGGTTTTAATCATTTTTTATTTTTGGTATGTGGCCTTGTTCAGATAATATAATTTTTTTATTAACTAAAATTATAAGAAGATGAAGGTTGCTTCTCCATTTGGACTTTGACTCACTGAAAAAAACAGAAAATGTTTGTCCATCCCTCTGACTTTGTGAGGAGATGAGAGATTCAAACACACATCTCTTTGAATTATTAGTGATTCAGACCGTCGGGTAATAAGTATAGTCACAGGAATTAACTGTAGGGACCCGTCTGCTTTATTACCTTCTAAATTAATGATATGAAAATTCACAGACTCAGTAAAATATAGTATTTTTCAAGTCCAGCATAGATGTTTACCTCACAATATGCAAAATAAATCTAAAAAAAGACAGACTAATTACATTTGAAAAAAACAAGCAATTTAAAAAAAAACTCAACTTAAAACTAAAGTTGAATTGATATTTGTTTCAATGCAGGATAGCAGCTTATGGGTGATCTTCAACCACTAATTAAATAGGCTAAATCAATAAAGAAATAAACATTTGTTAAAAATGTAATATTCCAAGAATACAAACAGTTGCAAATGTTGGCTCTTCTGTCTATATTTTATAATTATATTATTATTTTAAACAATTAATGTATTTTTATCTATTGTATTTTTTCTTTTGTTTATTGTTTTGACAGAAAAAAAAGAATATGAATGTTTTTTTTAATGAAATAGACAGTTTCAATTCTATTTTTTCTGTTCCCCTTTCAACACAAAACAAAACAAGTTTGCATATTTTATTGTTTTGTGGGAAATAAATAAAAAAATAATTTACTGACATTTTTTAAAACAAACCTTTTAAACTTCATTTGTTCCTGAAAATCTAGACAATCTTCATTTTTCTGCAATGTTTCTGGATCCCAGTGTACTCTTGCAAAGCAAATAAAAAGCTCCTCAGAGGTTTTCCAAACCTGAAATTGACATTAAAAGAATATAAAAAATGATATTCTTGTATTTTTTCAGACAGCTGAGCACAGTCACAGCTCACAGGGGAAATTAAGGCGAGGTTACAGTGACAAAACAAACGTCTGCTCAACTGGAGCATGTCGGTGACAGTTTGGATATTAACATGTCCAAACATGAAACATCCAGAAAGGTGTTTCTTCTGCGCAGTCAAAGTGAGAGGGCCATGTTCATGTTCATCACAACACAAAAGTTCATCAAGTTTGTCAAACACCAACAAGAAGTTACAAAACATGCAGGAGTTAAACACATTTGGGGGAAGATGTTTCCTGCTACACTCAGTATTTTCTCTGATGAGCTTTTCTGCGTAAAACTGCTTTCCAAAATCACTGAGGAACATTGTTTATTTATTCTGTAATGCAGAACTTTGTGTTACCAAGTATGAAACGTGCTAAATTAATATTTATGTATTTGGCTTGATTTGATTTGATTTGTGGTTTTGGATCAAATCAGACAAACGGTTTAAAAATGAACGCAAAGTAAAAACATTGGTTTGAAGGTAATGAAATTCCATTCTATTCTATTAGGATGATTAGGATGAGGATGGACATACAGGCGGATGCTTTATTTGTCCCTGGTACTACCATTTTTAAAAGTGCTCTTCATTCAGTGCAATATTCATACATTGAAACAATAATTTCAATAAATTCACCACAAAAAACAATTAAGAAAGAAAAAGGGCATCATTTGCTCAGTGAAAACAGGAAATTAGAGCAAATGAATCTGCAGCTTCAAGATCTAATGGAGCTGTTAAAACATGCTGAAAATCAGAGACAGTTCTTTTTTTTTCTCTTTTTATTTATACAGCCCAATATCACAACCATAGCCGTCTCAGTGGGTATTCATGCAAAGAACATAAAGTCATTCATAAATAATAAACTGTAGTCAAAATCCCATCAGTCATCACTCACCTGAATGTTTGAATTTTGTTCTTTGCATTTGACCCATCTCTTGGGGGGGGGGGGGGGGGGGGGGGGG
>BSAI01000072.1:2714540-2780467 GCA_036245035.1 Adrianichthys oophorus | reverse complement strand
ACAGACCTCATACCCTGCTGCCACAAAGGCTCATGGGACTTTTCAAAAGTTCTATTAAATGCATACAAAAGGACATGTATGCATCCATAATCTGTACTGCTATAAAGTCAATATCATCCATGAGTTTCATTGAAAAACAAATCATTTTTACTTTTTACACCTTGACACATGTGGTAAGTGTGTTGTGAAGTATTCGTAAGGCTAATAGAAGTTGCGTGCACTTATGTCATATGGGCGGTGCTGTCATACAGTGCCTTTATGCCACACTCTAGTTGTTAGTAAAGCTTTAGTCCCAGCTGCCCTTTTGGGTGGAAACGGGCTGTCTGCAGGTGAAAAATGGCCAAACTTGTATGGGGCATGCAGGTGACCAGCACTTACAACACTAATGGGCTCCTTGTGCAGTGAAAAAAAAGGAAAATCTATAACACACCTGCATCTTGTCTGCTTCACTGATGTTAAGATTGTCCCATGAAGTCGGCGGTTCCTGAGAGATGGCAAACTGAGCTGACTGCCGCACTTACAGCGGGACTGTTGCTGGTGGGACTTGGTCATTTTTTAAACTTCCCGTTCAGTTTTAAATGACCCCTCCCCTGAAGGAGCAGCAGTTATGTCATAACATCTCCAGAGCGCCCTGTCGGCTCTGGTTTCTCTCAAACTGAATCCAGCAGACTCTTCAAGCATGAAAGCTCCTCCTTCCACTGCATGGAACAGGGACACAGTGAAGTGGTGCTCTACACATTGTGAACAAAAAGTTTGAACATGAAAGTCTCATTCTGTAAAACCCACATAATTAAAAAGGCTCTGAGTGGGTATTAAACTGGCTTTTTGTATATTCAAAATACCTTAAACTGAGACTCAATGAGACTCAGAGAAACTTAATGAAAAGGCTTTTCTTCTGTCGCAGAGACCAAAGAATCCTCTGCAGGAACTGTAGATCATGTGCGAATGACAATATTAGTGTCGGGGTCCAATTAGAAAATAAAGAGGTTGGTTGAGGTGGAATGGAGTGATGGGAAAATAGAGGAGGGGCAGAACAAGAGGCCACCCACTCCACTCTAATGATGGCACCCCAGAGCTGAGGCCGGAAAAAGAAAGGACACACTGTGCATCCACAGAGGACGGGAGGGGTCAAGAGCATATTAGAAGTGAACAAAAGAAGGATGAGCACATAAAAAAAAAAAACAATTAACGAAAAATGAAAAAGATCTCAGGACTGAATGAGATTATTCAGCTGATGTGGCTGAAACAATCCCTCCATTGTAGAGCAGCGTTTGCTGGCAGCATTTGTCTCCACTGAAAGGAGATAAATTCCTGCTCGAGGAAGAACAAGAGATGATAAGAGAGAACCCACTGAAGGAAGCAGTTCAGCATCATTACATGTCAGAGCCTGCAGCCTCAAACGCCTCATTTACAATGGTAACACTGAAAAGTTGCTGCCTCACCTGTGTTGGTAAGACCTTCAACATTGGTGTGATGACCTGAATTCGAGAGATCTCTGTCCATATGGAAACAAAAAAAGAAACTGTTAAAGTTTATAGTTGTGTTCCGTGTGTAAAGGGCACACTGAAATATAAGGCGCATCATCAATGAATGGTCTATTTTCAAAGTTATGTCATGTAAAAGTATAAGGATCAAAGAGAGATAAATCAGTCAGACCTTATTAACTATGTTAACAGTATGTCTAACTTGTTTGTTACACGCTACACGTTAGAAGCATGGGCCACGTTAGCATATTCGCAAGACTTGTAACTCCCAACCTTGTTTGTAACGTGTAAAAAACAGATTGATACCGCTAAAACAACGTAGTACTGTGACTACACTTACTCCCAACCTTTTCAGCTACACATAAAAGCATGGTCTGACACCGCTACACGTTAGCCGCATTAGTATACGGTGTTCGTTTTTTTACAGTGGTGTTCAGCTTTTTTTCTCTCTACAGCACACTGCATTCTGCATCCTGATTGGCTGTTGGTCTCGTTAATCAATCTTCTTCTTGCCGTGTCTGCTGCAGTGTTGGGTGGTTTCTTGCCCAATCGGGCGGTTTTGATTTACCCCACACGAGCAAAAATTGCCTTTGTAGGGGTAGACATAGTTTGGAAAATTCTGCGGTTGGTTTGGTGATTTTTAGATTAACTTTTTGCGCAGTTATTTTGTGGAGTTGGACAGTTTTTGTAAGACTTTTAGGTTGGAAGCTGGGACTCTATCTGGCAACACCGACACTGATGCGACCAGATCTTTGTTTTTAGGTCACGACTGCCGCCATGTTGGAGCCGGACATTGTCAGTAAGCTGCGATTGGTCCGAGTCATCTTTTCTATGGCAACCAACTCTTACCAATCAGGAGTGAGCTTGAACTTGGGCTACACATAATCTGTCAAACGTTTTGAATGTTGGACGTGGGGGCCAGCAGGCTCCACATACTTTTATTAAGGCATCTGATTGGTCAGATTGTAACTTGAATAACTTAAACTACAGAAAAAAATAGTTTTAAAAATGAAGATTGTCAAAAAGATTTTTTAAAAAGTATCAGAGAAGAGGTTATTCTGACCAATGGAATGACTGAGTAACAGCTGTTTATTTCTCTGTAGAAGTCTATGGGATTTTGGTCTTTATGTTACACTATGTAACACTGTAACTGTAACACTAAGGGGGAGGGGAGTCATTCAGTCCAGTTCTCTTATACAGTCAAATGACAGGAGGGCAGGACTTATTTACTTTTCATTTGTAGTGATACTGTTTACAAATGACCTTACATTTAAACTGCTGTTTTTTTTTTAAAGACAGTTGTAACTAGTTTTTGTACAGTTATATTTAAGATTTTTCCCTTGATTTAGTAGCGGCGCCTGGAAGCCACAATGCCTCAGTATTTTCCGAACTTTTACTGTTTGTTTTCTGGATTCTTTCGATTTTCTGCAATAGATCATCGGCAGGTGAATACAGATTCTCTTTGTTTACTACGTCAGGTTAGCTAAACGACTGTGTGTGTCCATATAGAAGTACTCCGATTAATAAACAAACGAGTAGTGTATGTTTTCACGTCATCTTCATCATTAAATTTTAATCTGTGAGCAGCTGTGTGTGTTAAAAACCTGGATCTTTTTCTCTCAATCTGCCCCCATATGTCCACTAATAAGAATAAAACATCAAACCTGCATATGACTCAGGTTTTAATTATTTTATCATTTCTAAAACAAACAAAGATAAAACCTCACATCATTGAATCGATTAAGGGGGAGACGGTACGCTCAATCTGTGCTCATCGACGTGAAATGAGCAAAGAGCCAACGGCAGGATTCAGCGCAGCAGATGGAATCTGAGTGAAGCTGTAAATGACACATTTCTTCAGAACAGCAACTGCGTCGAGTGTTTTAGCATTCTTCTTGCGTGAGTAATGACTTGAACTCATTTCATTAAAATGCCCATCTCGTTGCTGAAGCTGCAGCCCGGCTCTCTCAAAGCTCATGTCACCACTTGATACCAGCCAGAATCAATCGTCTTGACTGCACTGACCTGCAGGCCAGAGCTGGGTCACCGGGAGCGATCTGAAGTGAGTACGTTCATAGAGAGGCTCCAGCCGCAGTGCTGATCAGGATGTAGTGACATGTCAGCTGGTACAGCTGTGCAGTGAAGCTGGCTGGATTTTTCTGTTTTTAAATTTTCCTTTTCATGCAGAAAAGCATTCTCCAGTCTGTAAACGCGATCAGAAAATGTTTTTAAAGATCAAATGAGAGTTTGATGTCCCCCTGTCTCACTGAGGCTCTATAAATTCAATGATATTCTGTTAACAAAAAAGCCTCTTTACCACATAGTGTTGCATCATCTCTAAAGGATGCGGTTCAGCCCCAACCAGAGACGGCTCTCACCTCTCCTTTATCAGCCACCAAAAAGCCACAGATGTGAGAGCAGAAGAAGCAGTGATGCTGAGGAGACAAAACCTTTTAATCAAACTGCAGCATTTAGCATTTAGCTAATGAGGCAGAGCAGAAGACTGCCTGATTACTTCAGCTTTGACATTTCTTCTGCAGTTGATCAGCCGGCGAAATGGTTTTCATTTGAATGTACTGCATTATCTATAGATAATATAGATAATAAGACATTGATTTGATTGGAAACTGAGTTGAAGATGCTCATAAAAGACAGTGGAATGATAATCAGGGAATTTTGCAGCTGTCAGCTGGACAGGGTAGCCTGAAACCAGAAGAGACAGTAACAAGATGGAGATCCCACTGGGGAAGGAGCACGCTGGAGACACCATGGAACAAGGAGGAATTCACAAATCCAACATCAGTTATCCAAAGGCAAGACCTCAGAAAGACACAACAATGGGACAGACTCCATCACAACCAGGGACTGAAAAAGGGTAAAAAAAAAAACAGAAGAGCAAAATCTATGAAAACAGTGAAATGTTGGAACATGAGCTAAAACACAACAAACTCTGGCAAAGAGCGTGAGGAACTGTCAGTCCTAAATAACGTGGCTGACAGGTGGGATGAATGACCATGGTTAGACACACCAAGTGCAGACTGGGAGAATGGAGAGCATGCCAAGCAAAAGTCCCCACAGATCAGGAAATCTATGTTTTTGGCACGGAGCAACCCCACCCCTCTTCCCCCATTCAGAAATGCTGTTTTGAACCTAATTCTCTTTATATATGTCTTCCATCATGGGAAAAGGAAACAGAACACGTTAAACACACCAAAATGCTATTTTCATTGGAGTAGGTCTTTAAAATGTCATAAGTGTCAGTTTGTTTTTTCCCAAATGGACGTGTTTGTTATGATGAAGTTGCTTCATGTTTTTTTGTTCTGCATCTCGTCCTTCGCTGTGGAATAGAACTGCATGACATTTGAGGTTATGAGGATGATTAGACGCAGGAAATGAAAAGCGACAGACTAGCTATTATGCTCCAATTATTCATTCAGTGACCTGTGTTTTTTAATCTTCCTGAAGGAGTTAAAGTGAATTGACAAGTCGGCGCACGACAACGGAACCAGATCTTGTAGTTTTCATTTTGTCCTCTTGAATTATTTTTCTTTTTAACTTCTAATTGATGAAAACGTACACAGTTCAACAGAAACAGACCAGCTCTTCTCTCTGATGACATTACCGGTAGCTCATATTTTGAGCTCAGTCACAAACTGAAACATGAAGTGAAACTCTACTTAAATGGGTCACATGATTAAGGAGATTGTCAACCAAATCTGCAAACAAAGAGAAGACTAAAAAAAGCTTAGAAAACCTGATTTGTTTTTCCTCATGATCCACCATACCTGTTATAATCTAATAAAACCTATCAGGGGCCATGAATTAAAGTGGAATAAATGTGTGTCTTGAATGAGTGCTTTGGTAAATGTTGTTCTCACTCATTTTTTAGCTTGTTTATTAAATTGGAATGATAAAAAGTCTACTGTACAAGCGTGCAACCCTTCAATAAAAGAGCCAGTTTTATTAGAAAGAGGCAGCTGGAAGATCCATAACCTTTCTGATTTGAATAAAAAACAATGTAGTTTTGGCACAATATTTGCTCTTTTGCAATTCATTTAAAGCTTACAAAATAAATGTAATTTTAAGTTGTTTTTTAATCAAAGTTTTTAACTCCAACTCAGTCAGAAGAAAATTTAGATAATTTGTACAGAAAGACAAAGAGAACCCTGAACAACAAACAAACAGGAGGGAACAAAGCAGAAATAAACAAACTGGGAACATGATCTGTTCATATTTATTTAGACTGATGTTAATACTGAAAAGAAATTTAAGAGGAAAACTTTAAGTTTGTCTGTTTTTTTTGTCAAAAAGTCTCATGATTATGGTGAAAGTAAACCTGTGGTTGTCCATTGGTTTATGTGTCCAGTTAGAATTGGTTTCTTTACTAAAAAGAGAAGAAAACAACACAAAAACCAAAGTATGAAATGATACATAAGAAGTTACTAAAACAGAAGTAGCTGTACTCAATAACCTTTTCTTAAAACTTTAAAACATTCTGCGGTTTATAGAAAATATGACCAGACCCTTAAACACTCCTTTTCTGATAATCTGCATTATTTCAGTATCTTTCTGTTCCAGACTTTATTTTCCATCTGCAGCCAGCAGATGCTCCATAAAACAGCAAATATTTACTGAACCGTGAGCTGCTGCAGAACTTTATAACTGTTGGGCAGTTTGCAGCAAAACAAACTTGAGCTTAGAAAAAAATAAAATAAAAAGTAACTCAAGGAAATGTTGTCTGTTAATGTCACCAGTTTTTAGTTTGGATTTTGTTCCCACAGTCTGTGTCATTTTCTGAAAAAACTCACAAACCGAGTCGTGAACCTGTGACATTCTTTTGTGTTGTGGACATTTCTGAATAATAGGCTCCAGTTGCCATGGTGATTGACATCATTTAGACCTGTAGTCAAACACAAAACAAAAGCAGGAATCTCATCCTGTTTAGCTGAACTTTTGAATTTACACACATAAATTGAATTAAAATGTAATGATGTCACTTCATTGTTTTCTTTTGTTTTTTCTCTCATAAAAAAAAATCCACAACATGTCTAGAATTTCTCTAATTTAAGCTTAGAGAGAATAAATCTGTTTTATTGAATATTATTGGATTCAGGATCATCATATGGAATTTAAACCTGATTTTTTTCCCCCACATATGTAATTAGATTTCTGGAGAATTTTGTGGACTTTCAGATTTTCTCACCTGTAGTTTTTCAAATTAGTAAGTTCCTAAAAAGGTTTCTTTACTGAACAGGAATGCGGTTAAAGCAACATTTTATGAAGAACCGCAGTTGCACAAGAAGCTTGTAAGATTGAATTGAGCTTTGGATGTGATGTGGATGTTTTCCTTCTCTGAACATTCCAGGACTTTAGGGTTTGAGGACCTTCTTTAAGGCCTTTGGACACTTTCATCACCAAAGTGAGAGTTCCTGGTGTTAGCTTCAGGTCACTCTTGTGCTTTGCGAGTGCTGTCCTTGGTCACTACTTCCATTTCTCTAGTTACAAAAGTGCATCCAGGAGGTGCAAATATGTAAGCTTGGTCCAAACATGAATGTGTTGGTTCTGTTTGACAGATGGAGGTCTGCTAGAAAGGAGAAAAACAAAGTTAGCAGGTCAACAAGACGGACTCACGTGGAATGGTGTTAGAAGGCTGAAGATTTTAAACAGTTTAAGCAACCAATCCCATGGCAGCAATTGGGAATGAAGGTGTGGCCAAAATTGTGTTCAAACATCAGAATGAAGAGGAAGTGGGATTTATGAGACTTTCCAAACCAAGATGAAACGATGTTGTTCTTTGAGAAAGTTTCTCTGATCTTTCTCGATTTAAAAACTTGAGTTTGAGCACGTCAGTGCGTCCTCCATAGATCATTTGACTTAACCTTTAAATTATCTGAAGTGTGTCTCAGTGAGGGCAGACGGAGGAGGCAGGAAGGCAAAGCAGAGGCAGTAATGACATGCAGAAGTGCCCTCTGCTCTACAGAGGGGGGGAAGGAAAGAGCGAGTTCAGGGACGGAGTTTTAAGGTTGACGATTTTCACTTTTACATTTGATTAATGTTTCCATTATGAACTCCTCTGCGTCAGACTCAGGAAGGAGGAAGTCCTCAAAGTTGATGTTTATCAGAGTCACAGAGAAGGTTGCAGCTCTTTCATTAAGCTGCTGCAGACCTCTGAAGGACTGAGGTGAAGTTCTGAGGTGAAGCAAAAGACTCAACAGAATGACACATGAGGGGATGAAGGTGAAGAATTAAGCTCCTTCTTCAGCTTAACTGCAGGTTGTTTCCTTTAGGCTCCATGGCCCCAAACTATTTAAGTTTTGTTTTAAAAAGACAAGATGTAAAGAAGCTGTCGAGCTTCAGGTTTAGTTGTGGTGGAGCTCAGAGGTTTCATGTTGGTTAGCTACAGTCATATTTACAGTTTCCCCACGTTCCCTCAGCCTGTCTGCCATTATTGATTCAGAGAAGGATTTCTTTAAATGGAAATTAGGTTTCATCTCCGTTCAGCAGAAACCACACAACCAATGCATCAGCACCAGCTCAATAACCACAGACCTCCACCCCTGAGCTGTTACCTTAAATTAAACAATATAATGTTCAGATTCATCTGCTGGAACAATAAGCTTTTCTGTGCTTTACATTCCAGCTCCAAATGCAGTTTTAGAACATTTCAGCCCACGTCATTGTCAGGTTCAACTCTCTGATCCAGAGGAAAGCCTGGGGGCTAAAACGTCAATCTAGTAAAACAAGTGAATGCAGCGGAAGATGGAAAAGTTCTTCGTTAAATCCATTTCCCAAGTCACATGAAAAGCATAATAAACCTGCAGCAAAAGTTTCCTTAAAGAGTCTCAGATGAGTTTATCCTTCAGAGCAGCAGAAAATGACTGTTTTCCAACCAGCCAGTCAAACATTAAGCTTCATTCATGAAGAAAAATTAAGATGGTTCAAGCCACATTTGCACATTTGTAAAATTATCAGAAGGCGATGCGGTTAAACAGGCATACATTTTAACAAAAAGGGGAAAATGTCTAATAGAGGTGGAAGTGCACATCCAAACCATCAATTGGATCTCAGAACTGGACCAAGTGAGTGTGACGTCATCCATACAAGATTTTTTAATAACAGCTGAGTCCAAATGAAGTCCATTCAGTCGCCATTTTATCTCAATACGGACGTTGTCGTGTTGGAGCCAGACGTCATCAGTTAGCAGTGATTGGTCCAAATCGGTATGAGTCAGTGTCTCCATGGCAACCACTCTCACCAATCAGTAGTTGTTGGAAGGCCACACCCCCACACCCCCACACGAAATCTGTTCTGAATGTTTTACATGGGGGCCAGCAGGCTTCACCTGCTTCTGTTGAGGCATCTGATTGGTCAGTTTATTACTTTAATACCTTGAACTACAGAAAAGAAATCATTAAAAAATGAAGATTATCAAGAACATGTAAAAAAAAACGTATCAGAGCAACAATGGTTATTCCGGCAAATAGAATGACTGGCTTCTTGGAGGCAACAGGTATCCTGTTTGGGACGCCTGGTGGGAGGGGCCACTCAATCCAGGTCTCATAAACAGTCAATGATTAAAACATGATAATCAGGCGGTTAGCAAGACTGTCCGGTTTTCTTATTCCTGCTTCTTCTATGGTCCTGGTCAGAGCTTTTATGTGCAAAGGCGCCCCCAAATGAGCAGGTATTGGAGCTGCACGATTTTCAGGTGTATAAAAGAAAACCAAACCAAATGAGTACAATGGGTTTATTCAAATGGAGTCCACACAACTGTTCCAGTGTGGAAGAAACACCATTCCACTCCATCATTCCACTACAGCATCCATCCAAACCTCAATTACATGTCTATGGACACCACATACAGAGACAGAGGTAAAATCCAGTCTTTTAACAACCTAAAAAACAATGAGAAACAGCAGCATGTTTTGACAGAAAAATGTAAGAAACAAAGATGCAAATTAGCTGCAGACCTTTCTCCGAAGGTTCTGCGCCAGTCACAACATTTCGCTTTCAGCTGGCAGCAGGTCGGCGGTCAACAAGGTAATTTGCATCTTTGTCCTATCTTTTTATTTGACAAAAAAGAAAAAATAACTTGTTGTCTGGGAGCACTGCTCACACTTTTATTTGTATCATTATTTGTGTGATCCTGTCATGCAGAAGATTTTCAAAATGTAAATTTTCATCAATATAATGGATAAAGGTTCTCTTTAATAAAGAGTTACAGTCACATCTGAACTCTCCTAATGTTTTTCTAGCATTTGTTTTTTACCAGGATAAAAATGGTAATTAGATTCTTTCTGGAATTTTTGCAGACGTGCCTCAGTTTGGTCCTTTGTGGTTACCTTTAAAGATGGCGCTGAGAGAATATGTGGACGTAGACGTCTGCAGTAAAAGGATTTGTTGAAAGGGGCTGCAGTTTTACAGCTGTCTTGAATCATTTCCTGACTCCTGCAGAGTCACCCTGTGAAGTGCACTAGTGAGATGAGATCTAAGAAAGCATCCAAACCACGTTTTCTGCAGCCTTCAAGCTCTATCTAGTGTTCAGATTTGAAAAACTGTAACCACTGCAGGTGAAATTGTGATTATTTTTATTATTACTTGGAGTCTTTTCTTATAAGACTGAATTTTCTCACAACCATCTGTCATCTGATATGCTGTTAAATGAGATGTTTGTTCAGAAATCAACGATGTTTGGACCCATCTGGAAAAGTAAATTTTTTCAAATGTCAGGAGGCTGCCCTCTGTCTCCCCCTCTGGTGGCCTGCGCTCACACTCTCCAGAGTACTCACTACTTCCTGGTTCTCCTACTCCATTACCCAGCTACCCCTGCGGCCACTCCCAGGAGTCCCACAGCTGAGTCTCATCACCACTCACCCTCCACAGTATTTAGCCAGTGCCTCCAGCTCTGCTCAGCATGAAGTTTTGAACATTCTGGTCAACGCCGAGCGCGGTCCTCTCTGCTTCTCTGTTCACGAGCCCCATGATCTGTTTCTCATCCTGTCTGTCAGCCGCCTGCCTGCCCCTGACCAACGCCTGCTCTATCTTTGACAAGCCCATGCCGGTTCTGACCCACGCCTGCCCGACCACCGCCTATTTAAGAGTCGCCAAACCCAGCTCCCCAAATAAACACAGCAAATGGATCCAACTGCCTCTGACTTTCTTTTACATCAATACTTTGATTTGCTTTTAAATGTCTCTTTTTAAAAGTGAAATATTGGAAATCAGAAAGAAAATTGTTTAAACTTAGTCATCTTACTCCTTTTTGTATCAGTGAGTAAGTCTTCTTTAAAGTCCTACCCCGATCATCTGTTGATCTATTTTTGATCTGGTATTTTGATCATCAGTATGTGTGAATGGGACTGTGACTCATAAGGAAGGTAGAAAAGTGCTATACAAGAATACACCATTTATTTACAAAGTGCTCCTAGTGGTTTTTTTATTGCGATTATGCCGTTTTTAGACAACATTAAAAAAAATTCGCCTCTGAGTTGTAGGCGGGACCATTTGGTGCGGAGCAACCCCATCCCCTCTTCCCCTCGCCATTGCTGAGAGCTCGGTGCAGAGACCAGCATATTTTCTGCATCACAAATACGATCTTTTTCCAACTGCAATTTTTCATCTACTCCTGATTCACAATAATTTGAATAAAGAAATAGTCAGAAATAGAATTTTGAGTTTGATTTTCTTTAAATATATCTTCCACAATGAAAAAAAAAAAACGCCAGAAGAACATGTGGCTAAGAAACACAGAAAACTAATGTCCACCTTTGAGCTTTGAGTGGCAAAAAAGAGCAAATATCACTGAATTATCATAATAAAGTTGGTCCCTCTGCAGAAATAAGAACAAAAGTAAACTACTTTTTTTGATGACTTTTTTCTCTGTTGTAAATTACCAAAGAATTTTCCTGGAAAACACGATTTACTTGAGCAGCACAGACGCTGCTTACACTATTATGAGGTTTGTTCCCGACATAAATATTCGCTCCATCAAAAAGAGTTCTTGGATTTACATTTAAGTCTCCATTCTCTGATATTTGTACCTGATGTTGAAAGTTTGGATTTTGCACACTAGAGTCACTAAATAACAGATTGTTCTAGAATTTAAATAGTGCATATTTGGATTTTGATTTACCTTTGAGCTTTGAAGAGATATTATTAAATCTATATTGTGTTGATGATAATGATTCAATAATTTGTTGAAATCAGAAGGATTTGTGCCCCTGCGACAGACTGGCGACCAGTCCAGGGGTGTACCCTGCCTTCGCCCATGAGTAGCCGGGTTAGGCTCCGGCAACCCCGTGACCCCGAAAGGGATAAAGCGGGTTGGAAAATGAATGAATGAATGAAGAAGGATTTGGGGTTTTTTTTTCACGTTTTTTTTACTTGTTTCTTTTATGGAGTGACTCATTTGCTGAGATATATACACATGACCCAGACTGATCTCCGTGTTTGTGTTCATTCTCAGTGACCAACCGCCTTGGGATTGTATAATTTCGAATTAACTGATGTTTCTATGAAGGACAGACCCTCCATACCCTCCTCTGCCTTGTTTTGGAGGAGGTTCTCTCAGGTGTTTGTACAGATTTCTTGTAAAGGCGGTTCTATATGGAATCAAGATCAAAAGAATGGTAAAATACACATAAAAATAATATAACTAAAAACTTTTGTTTAACTTTTTTAAGCAAAAATAAAACATTTAGTCAATTTCTTCTATTCTGTAAAATATATCTAATATATGATAAAGACCAGATCATGCCAAATAAGAAACAGCAAATACAATAACAAACATTGTTCTAGGTCGTTCTTTTTAGAAAAAGCTCCAACAGGTCTTAGGGTCCACTTTCCTTGCATTTGGGGCTTCACAAGTAAACTTTTAAAGGCAACAATAAACACATAACTACAGATGATTTGTGATCCCTGTACTGATGATAAGTTCCTTTTGGTGCATAAATGCAAATGTCTGTCTGATGTTTAGCATTAAAACATAAATGATTATCAGCAGATCAAAGCCACACCAGGGACGGTCGTGAAGCAACGTCATCCGGTCAAAGTTGCAGTGAAGTTGCAGTGAAAATGTAAAGTTGCAGGATGTGCAACAATTCGCTGGATTTGCTTGAATTTGTGTTAATAGTTGCGACTGCAACATCGTTAATTCCTGGAGGGACTGGAATGTGGACTGATAAGTGACCTTCCATCTCCTCTTATACTCCACGTCTCCTTCAGTTTCCCTCCTCTGTGACGTAGCTGATGGGTGACGCTCAGTCATGAATGAAGCTAAAATCTCTTCTGCTTTTCTCTGCAGCTTGAAGAAGACCTCCATGTGGATCCGGAGTTGAAGACGAAGCACCTGTGAGTTTGATCTGCTTGTTTCTACTTTCAGCTTTTTTCTGAAATTCCACATCCGTAAAAGAGGAGATGGAGATGAGTAGAATCTGTTGCTGCAGCTTTCTGCCTTGAGGAGATCCCTGGACTTTAGAAAAACTGTTGAGGCTGCAACTCCAACATTCTGCTTCCTTTGTCAGCAGTGAAAGCTCACTGTAAGTGTGTTGGTGTCAAACAAGTGAACCCTGATCTACTTCAGAACTTTGGACCTCAGTTCGCTTACAAACGGACTCTGGAGCAGTTCACTTCAGTGTAAAAACAGTTACATTTACAGTGGACCAAAGAGCAGCTTCCAACAACTAAAGGGACCTGAGTGCCGAGGAGCAAAATACAGCTTCCTGTGGGAATCCCAAGAAGCTACGTTAACAGCGTTATTGCAACGCGTGTTCAAGCGCTCACTTCCAATGAGAACTTACATTTTGGGCTTCTGCTCAGAAGAAGTTTCGCGGTCATACGTAGCTACACACATTTTTAAGACAGGTTTTGGGCTATACGCACAAAACGTTCGACAATTGAACGCCCTTTGAAGGTTAAACCAAAATAAACTTTGATCAATCTGGTAGTGTGATAAATCGTGGAAGTGCCAACTGTTGAAAATTGTCCATCCATCTATTTTCTAAACTCGTTTTTGTCTCTTTTTGGGGTCATGGGGCTGCCGGAGCTTAAACCCGGCCACTCGTGGGCAAAGGCAGCATACGGCCTGGACAGGTCACCAATCTGTTGCAGGGCCACAATCACACACCCATACACATTCACACTTAAGGACAGTTAGAGTCACCAATTAACCTATGAAGCATGTTTTTGGACGGTGGGATGAAGCCGGTGAAAACCCACATGCGCACGGGGAGAACATGCAAACTCTACACAGAAAGGTCCCCCATTGCTGACTCTGTTTCAGGTCCCCCTGCTGGGACTGGAGCTGGGGGCCTTCTGTCGGTGAGGCAAGAGCGCTGACCACTGTTCCACCATGCAGCCCAAAAGTGTACATGAAGGAGAAATGAATGATTGCAGTTTGTGCCCAGCCGGAATTCAAGGCTTTCATGTATCAGAATAGAGCTGTGAAGGAAAACTATTGGAGCAAGATTCACCAGATTTGCACTGTTTTGACATGTTGCACCAAGCCACTTCCAACTGTAGGTGGCAGACATTAGCTAGTAAACAGTAGAAAAAGAAGCCCCTCCCAGCTTGTCCAGTGTGAACAAGAGGACTTGGCCACATACAACAACATGTCAGCAGAGCATCATTGAAGTCCTTGACCTAAAAATTTCCTTTTTTGTTCAAAAAACACACATTTATCTGGGTTATTGTTAGGAATCTTCCAGTAAAGATATGCAACAAACTGTCTTCTACCGGTGTAGGTACAATATGTGTTCGGCCTGTCAGATCGGTTGTGCTTGCGGCCGGTGATGATGTTGCAAAATTTTATAGGCTGTACAATGGCCTGATGACGTGTCAGATTGCGATTGGACAAATTACAGTACGGTTGTCCCGTCGACTAAAACTTCATTACCTCCCTCGCCTTGTGACCAGCTGTTGGAACTGTTTTGGGGCGGTTCGGCCCACTTTCGGCTTTGGATCATTTCAGAAAATAAACCAAAGTGAATGAAGTGGAGGAACTTATAGCATTCCTGTGTGAAAGCAGCCTGAGACCACTTCACATCACCAGGACCAGGATAGCTGAGAGTTTTATTGGTTTCTGTTGATTCTGATGGATTCAAGTTATTGATTTAATCCTGCGTTGACTTTGTGAAGCCATGACGAACTGGTGTCCCCTTTAGTTCACAGTTTTTATCCTGTGTAAGCAGGTATCTCCACGGTTGTTCTCTCTTCATCTTCTTCCTTCAAAATTAAATCGTCTGTCCTTTTCTTCTGCTCCATCTCTCTGCATCCTTGCCTCGCTCTCATTTCTGTCCTGGAGATTCGCCTTCTGCGGCTCGACACTTTCTCATTGCTCAAGTTTAATAGGATGCATGCAGATCTATATGCGTGGGTGCCTGTCTGAGCCGTTTGTGTAATAAACAGCTCTCAGCTTCAGAAGCCGTTGGACATCTTCAGCCCTCATCAGAGCGAGGCGTGTGTTCTTGTAATGGAGATTCATCAGCTAGATGTGATGATGATGGATGTATTTAAGGATGCAGTCAGACTAAGTTGTTCAGAACACAACAAGAGCCGGAGCACAAAAGCTGTGCTCCTCTATGTGTTCTCCTAATGAGGCAGACAAAGGCTTGTTAGTTTATTTAAGACGCTCCGACGACAAATTCTCCTTTTTCCTCTCTTTCTTTGTTCTAATTTCAGTCGCTGCTTTTGTCCTGTCATAAGATTCTACTTTTATTTGATTTTTACAAACATTATGAGGTGTCAAAATATTTGGTTTTACCTTTATAAGAATAAAAAAAAATTACTTAAAAAATGTTAAATCAAAGTTATGTTACTAAAACGTTTCACATTTAGACTAGAAAAAAATAGAACAGAATAGAATACCTTTATTGTCACTGTTCATATCTACAATGAGAATAAAAACGGTCACAGTATCAGTGCAAGAAAACAAAGTAAAAATATAAATTAAATGAAAAAAAATACACAAGTAAACAAGTGTACATATAAATGCAGATATATATATATATATATAAATATGAGGGCTGTCAACGTTAACACGTTAATGCACATGATTAATTTTTTTTAAAAATGAACGTGTTAATATTTATTAACACAAGTTAATTACAATCCGTAAAGCAATCGTCTTCCACCAGTTCAGGCTTTCACGGCGTGCATCACTTTCTGATCATGCACACTTTATTCTACACTCTCTTTGCTTCTTTTGTACAAACATTTTTAGGCTATAAACTGGATCAAAGATGCCTCCTGAGGTATTCATAGAAATTTAGTGATCCATTCATGTCATGAAAAGTTTCAATCTTTTTAAAAAAAAATCTTTATTAAAGATTTAGCAACATTTGTCAAAATTTCATTTTAATAATTTGATGAAATTTATAGCAACTTTGATAGCAACTTGTATATTAAAAAAAACATTTAATTTTCATATATAATGCTTTATGTCAAACAGATTGTTGTTATACTAAACAGCATTAGGGGTCTTAAAACTGTAATCATCTTCATAAAAACAAACCTGGAAACACCATGAAGGCGTAAAAACTATTTTCCAGGATTGTTTTATGTTCAAGTCAGAGGACGAGTTCTCGGACGAGTGGATTGACAGCTGAAGGTGGAACTCATAAATCATCCTTCTCAATAAGGATGCTATTGTGTCCTGCTTGTGTAGGACAGCAAAGTATTTCTATCCCATCCACCTTGTTTCACAAACAGAAAAAAACGCACGTTATGCTTGGATTGACAGAAAGCAGGAAAAGAACTACGTGAACTACGAAGAGAACTTTAGCATCCCTGGTGTCAATAATGTGGATGTTTGAGCATCTTTGCTTGGATTAAAAGCTTTCAGATTCAGATGTTAACAGAAGGAAGGGATTTGTTTCGCTTCTGGTTCGCTTTTTAAGTCCACAGCAGATGGTGTTAACGTTGGACACGCAGAGCTGCTGCCACCGCTGCCACGCTCAGACAAAGGCCAGATCATCAGACAGTCTGACTGCAGCGTTCTCCGTCAGTGCACTCTTTCTTTGGGAGTCACTTTGTCACCATTTCCCCCCAGAAATTAGTGTCTGGACAATGTGCAGCAGCTTTTCACGGCGTACTGGCCAGGTGGGCTCTGCTGATATCAAGCAGGAGAAAGAGCGGTCACTCCTCAGATTGAGTTGGTAAATGAGGTGAAGGAGCAGCAAACCAACGCTGGCTGCTCGACTCCAGCAGTCCTCATTTTCTGTCGCACAAAAGGAGATGGAGTTCTCAGGGGTGGAAGCTTTTGTGGTTCTTCGGCAATCAATAACCATTATTAGGAGCCTTATGTTCCCTCGCAGTGACCCACAGTAAGCTTTCCGTTCATAAACATAGACATTCTGAGGAATTCTGGGAAAAATCCCATCTTTCCTAAACCATTTACTCAGTACAAAGAAGAAGAAGAAGAATTTTGTTTCTTTCTACAAACCTATCCAGCTGATATTAAAATGACGTCTTCATTTTTATTTCAGAATTTTCTAGTTTTCTTTTTTTTTTTTTAATTGTAAGCGATTATGCCAAAAAAACTTTTTTTTTTTTTTACATTACCTCAATAATTCTGTTTTCTTGTCTGCACTGTCATTTTTCCTGGCAAGCTACTGTAAACGCGGTGAAGCACATTTTAAATATGGGAGAGGATCCACGGTTCGCAAAAATGTTGAGAAGATATGATTTTTACGAAGGCAAAAATTTACCTCCCTTCCATTTGCTGTAGCTGAGAGCTTGGAGCAGAGAGCTTCTTGCACGTCACAAATATCATCTTTTTCAAACTGCATTGTTTTGTCTGCTCCTGAAGCGCCACAGTTTGAATAAAAAATACTCCGAAATACCCATTTAATCTGAATTTTCTTTAAATGTGTCCTCCATTATCAGAAAAATGCCACAAAGTATGCAAAAAAAAAATTTTTCATCAGAGTGGGTACTTAATGATACTTTGCAACAAGAAAATTACATTAATGATCAATAAGTGAAAACTATGACATCTGACTGCAATTTACTCACTTTACAATCACTAATACTGAAACTACAGACCATGGTGTAATCAAGTTTTATTTTCCACCTTTACAGTAAAACACTAACAAAGAATTACAGTCTGCTCTATTTTTAAATTTGTAAAATACTGTAAACATTTTTGCCAAACAGGTTGAGTTGAATTCTTAATTTTTGCTCCAAATTTGATATAAAATAAATTATTTTAAAAGTGTTCTCACGCTGCTGTTTGTTCTTTTCTTTATGAGGCACATTTTTTGGAATTTAAAAATATTTGCAAATAAAATGGCTGTTCTTAAAGATGTCACATCTCAATTTTTAAGTTTTTAAGTCAAATTTTTTTTTGTTCTATATTTTGAAAATATATGTCATATATATTAAACATTATCATAATCAAATATACTCAATAAACTGAATATTATTTAAGCGACACCCAATATTTGAATAAGGTTAAATCATTCATATTAACTTGGGATTATTTATCATTTAATACATTTCCAAAAGACACATTGCTGACTAAACATGACAGAGATTAGATCTAATTTACTTTTGCAAAACTATCAACAGGTTTTTAAGAGACGAGTGAGGGTTAAAAACTGAGGAGTGAGTCCTTTTTGTTGCTTTGGTCTCCGGTTTGTGAGAAGAAGATGGAAGACCTGAAACTGTCAGATATCCTGATGTCAGAACAGCATCATCCATGATGAGCAAACAGCTCTCCACAAAAGGACAGAAGGAAATGGAGAAATGAGAGGCTGCTGTGAGGAAAGTGGACATGTTTTCTCCTCTGTGCAGACTCCAGAGCCTCCTGCTGAGTCCTTCACTAACAATGGGCAACTACTTTTCTGCAGAAACCTTGGAAAATTAGAAAAGCAATCGGAAGGACTAACTTTGCAAAGCTGCATGTGAGTTTCAGAAATGAAGCAAAAGAAAAGAAAAGCTTCCTCCTCGTGAGTGCACGTTTGCCAAAAATAACATCTGACTCTTTTTAAAGACCAGGAATCAGACTTTTAAAGACCCACTCTGATGAAAGTTATGTTTTTGTTGCTTCTAACATGTTCTTGTGGCATTTTTACAATGACAGTGGACATTTATTTAAAAAAAAATAGGCTTAAAATTGCATTTCTAATTATTACTTTATTCAAATCGTAGTGAATCATAAACAGATGAAAAGTGGCATTGTAAAAAGCTTGTAGTTGTGAAGTAGAAAATACGCTGGGTACGGCCATAAGCTTCCTGCTCCACTCCATTCTGATGCATCCACCTGCAGACAAACATGAACGTCTTTGTTTTCCTCGTCTGAGCATGAATCTGGATCAGAACTGTACAGCTGGATAGCTGTAATATTTCTCGCCATTTTTTGGCACCACTAATGTTAGGTTGAGAGTGTGAAGGACTGTAAGCTACAGGGAGAGAGTGTAAACAGAGAGCTCTCAGTTGTGGATGATGGGAAAGAGGGTTGGGTTTCTCCACGCCAACAGTCCCGCCTAAAACTCAGAGATTAATTTCTGATGAACATTGCAGAAACTCTGTCTTAGAAAACGACACAGGTTTTTTTATTTTGGCTAAAAACGGTCAAATCCTAATTAAAAGACCACTGGGAACGCTTTGGAAAGACATCAAAAGATGATCGTAGTGGGACTTTAAGCCAAGAGTAGAATTAAATACTCCGTAATGCCAGTCCCATTTGATTCTTAGTTTTTCGCTTTGGAGAGATTAGACAGGATCATCTTTTTATTCTCTTTTTTCCTCTGTGCATCCCTGCAGAAGCATGCGAATCGTTTCCACAGACTTTGTTTCAGCTCCTCTTACCAAACACTTCAGGTACCACATCTGAGAGAGAATACAGCCGATCACTCTTCGATCCGATCTCTCTCACTTGAATTCTGCAAATACACCATGAGAAAGGCACAAATAAAACTACAAATGTTTAAAACGATGTTTTTACATTTTAATCAACAAAGTCAAAAGATAAAATGTTCTATCTTTTTACTTTCTTAAAGTTCAGTCTTTGCAGTACAAACAGAGCGACCATCTTTATGATTGGAATCCCAGGCTTTTTTTATGGTGGGGGGGTCTGTGACAGGCTCTTCTCTCCACTGCTTGTCACTAATCCCCCTCATGGAGCCATCCTGTCTTCTGTTAGCTTGTGTCTGCTTCCTTCTCATATTTATTTACAAGAGTTTGCTTGTTTTTCAGCAGAATTCCCTTCAGAACTGCCTGTATCCTTTCAACGTCAAAAATCAAACTCACATTAGTTTGACCCGTTTTCCAATCATCCTCTTCGAAGATGATAATGCAGAAAAGCTCCCAGGATTTAAAATGAAGGACCGGCGGCTCCTGAAGCCTCACAATCATGGCAGAGGCGGTGGTGGGAAACAAATCCCTGTTGTGCTGGCTTTTTTTTGACAGCTGATTTATTAATGATTGTCAGAGTGTCTGTGTGGTGAGGACTTAGGTTCAAGCTGATGATGCGTGTCACTAATCAGAGCATACAGGAAACACATCAGTCTCGTTCCTGTTAGCCGTTTTGTTTAAAGTGAATTCAACCGCAGAAAAAATTCAGCTTTAAATGTCCTCAGGGAGGACTTACATGGAGATAATTGGTAATATAATTCTGAATTGTGTGACCTGGTGACCTTCATGTATGTCTCATAAACATTCAGCTGCTGCATGAGCGGATGAGGTCCAAACCACAGCCGTAGACTCTTCAGATGAGTGTGAAGTTAAATCTGAGTGCAAAAAATCTATAGCAAAAACATTGAAAAAATTAAAACACTAGAATAAAAAACAATTGAGATTAGATTTTAAATTGTGCTCAATTGATCTTTTATCGTATTTGTTTGCTTTTATTTACAGAATAAATGTTTCATTTTTAGTACAGGAAAAATATTTGAAGGGAAATATTCTCTCCGCTGTCAGCTTTTTGTTTGCTGAATACAGGGATTATGTCCAACACCCTTCTGTGTAATCTACTGGTTTCATAAATGGACCACGAGCGCACAACTGAGATAATGATCTGGACTGAACTGGATTAAAATGAAAACGATCAGTTTAAGAAATAAAAATTTAGAGAGTGCAAAGATTGAAAGGAAATAATAAAAACATTGTGAAATTCATCACTGCTCATACTAATGAAGGAGAAGGAGCAGCTCCTGCTGTTTATTGCAGATATTTTGGTCTGACATTTCAGAAATCGGAGGGATCATCACAGTAATGAGAGATGTTGGTTTCGTTTCTGGCTGATGGAGAGATCGTTTTTGTTATTTGGGTGGAAAATGATGAGTCACGAACCTTTATCAAGAGCAGAAATAACAAAAAAAAAAACTTAAGAGTAAAAAAGAAAACACTTTGAAATGAGACCATCTATCAGCATATGATGGTTGTGAACAATGTATGTGTTATGATCACAAAGCAAAGGAAACCTGTCACGGGCTGGATGTGACCGTTTTAACTGCATTTGTACTTATATAATGTCAGTGCTGTCAATCAAAAAGTAGCTTAAAACCAGAGTGACATGAGGTGATTAGATTTCACGGGTTTTCGTTTGCATTAAAGAAGTAAAAAAAGGTTTGGGTTAAAAGACTGAATGGAGTTTTAGCCTCAGTTCTGAGCTTAAAGACCCATTGCCATTGATTAAAAGCCTTCCCAGTGGTCTTTTACAGATTTTCTCAGTTGCTCTGATGCATTTCTCACAACAGAATTAAACTTTGTATGAACTAGTTGAACATGCTGTCAAACATTTTGTGCATCCATTTTAAATATAACTGTTACGGTGTTTCCATGAAAGTGTCCAGAAACATTTTCACAGTAAGGAGAACTTCATTATACAGTAATGAAAAAAGGTGTGTGAACTATTAGTTTCAACCAGTGATGCTTTTTACAGAGACATAATCCCTGACAATGAAAGGAATGAGCCTGGTGACAACCTGACAAAATATGTAGTACTTTGGAATCATGTAAACATTCACTGCTCAGCTGCAGTCAGGCAGTGGGCTGCAATCGTCCAGTCTCCTCTCCATTTCTAAATCCAATTGAGGAGTTTTTCTCTTCTTGGAGGTGGAGGGTGTATGACCGGCATACTCAATGCATAGCAATGGCATGGCGCCATTGCTATGCATTGAGTCACATCAACAGAACGCTGCTGTCCAGTTTAGAACAGGCAGGCATCATCCACAAGTATGGGACTAGCTCTGTCATTTCTGACAAGAGTTTCCCCAAAACATAGCTCAAAGCAAAGCTTAAAAAATATGGATTTATTTAAACTGTTTCTAAAAAATTATCTGTGATTAGTGCAAGAATTGCTGTCAAATTAACAGCTTCTCAATATTCCTTATTTTTGATTTTGCCTATGTGCTAGAATCTGCATAACTGAGTTTGTAAATGCTTGTCACCCAAGCCCAGAAAGGAGAGGGATGGCTCAAGTTCAATGGCATGAATGTCTGATAAATGGCTGACTAAAAACACATCAAAGTGCTGTAAAGAGTAAAAAAAAAAAAAACTTAGCCACAAATCAAATGAGCAACACCTTGCAAAAGTCTACCATCATAAAAATTAAATAGTAGGAAGCTACAGCTAGTTTTATTTTTTGCTTTTGGATTGAGTGTGTCAGTTACATTCACAAATTACATTCAAATAGATTATTTCATTGGCTTGGAAAATAATTAGCTTGATGTACTGCTGATGCTGTTTGTGCTTTTGCAGCAGCGAGTTGTGTAGATGTGTGTGTATATATATATATATATATATATATATATAACGTGGCTGAAAACTTGTCTAGATTGTCTTTAAGTCTTTTGTAAAAGCAATAAATGTTATTCCTGCACTACAACGCTAACCTGACTTGAAAAAAGTAAGTTTGTCTAATTTTAAAATAAGAAACATTCAATTAAAATGTTAAAAATGAATAGAAATATGATGAATTTGACAGATTTATACACGTCAAAACCAAACCAGCATGCTAGCACACACTATAGCACAAGCTTCCCAGCCTGATTTTTCTCTATTAAAATGTGATTACTAACCTGTGAAAGGTGATTCCTCTTGATCTGATTATTTTCTTGTCATATTTTTTGCAGTTGATTGCAAAACTTTGTGTTCTACTTTGTGATTCTTTGCATGCCTGTGTAGAGATTGTCGTTTCTTCACTTCAAGAGTGTATGGCAATGGTTCTTGTGCGTCACGTTGTTTGTCACGTGAAGGCCAATCCAGTAATATATAGACTGATGGTTTACCCTCTCTCCCGCTAGCTTACTGCCTCTCACACCCCCAACATAACATTAGTGGTGTAACAAAAAGGGTGAGCATTATGGAAGCTGTCCAGCCGTACAGTTTTGATCTGGATTTCATCTCAGATGAGGAAAAAGAAGACGTTCATGGATCTATTGGTCTAGAGCACAAGGATTTGAATGAACAAATATTAAGAAATGCTGTTTTTATCTTGTTTTCATTGGAGTGGGTATTTCAGATTAATGTTTGTTGACTGCTGCTGTGGTCTGTCTGTTTCAGATAAAACTGATCAAAGAGTGTGAATTTGGGGTTCCACATGTTGTGTATTTCCTTTGTCCCTTAGTCCCTTGTGAAGTCTCTGGGTGTCTGGAGCCTATCCCAGTGGCTTTGGGGTGGAGGCGGGGTTTACGTTGAACAGTTCAAAGTTGTACATTTAAAGCTTCAAAGGGTTCTTTTAGTTCTTGTTACCTTTCTTTGGATCCTAAACCAGTCTACCTACTGTGTCCTAGCAAAAAATTATATGATGAATGAATGACTGATTGAAGTGGTAATGTCTCAAAAAAAGGCTTTGCTCTGAAATGTTTTTGGGAACCAGAAATATGCATAAAAATGTGCAAAGATACTGAGTATATGTTCCTGTTTTTATGTTACCTG
The DNA here is from genome assembly GCA_036245035.1 of Adrianichthys oophorus. Taxonomy (NCBI): domain Eukaryota; kingdom Metazoa; phylum Chordata; class Actinopteri; order Beloniformes; family Adrianichthyidae; genus Adrianichthys; species Adrianichthys oophorus. The sequence goes on along the minus strand of BSAI01000072.1, from coordinate 2,757,104 downwards.
AGCAGTTAGAGCTCTTCTGATAGATCTTGTTTATTTTTCATTTTCGGAACCAACTTGTGTTTTTATTAGTTTCAATTTAATATGTAAATAAAAACAATATCATAAAAAAAAAATTCCCTTAATGTTATTGCAGTGGGTCATCGTGAAATCTCCATCAAATTGACATCTTTCTGTTGTTGTTTATCATTTTTCTATTTTTTACTGTTTAGACTTTTTTTTAATCCTTTCCCTCACATTCCAGGTGCATTTCTTGCCCTTTAACCTCCTTATTTGCAGGTTGTTTGCTTCATCTCCTCATTTTGATTCCTATCAATGATTTTTCATGACTGATTTGGTTTTTTTTCTCCCTTTAGGTGAGCTAGTCGCGCCACACTCAGCTCAGCGTTAACTTCTGGTCGTTTCTCCTCATCCTCTTCACCTTCGTCAGACCAAGCGCCATCATGTCTGCCTCTGGCCCTGCTGCCCCCTCCGTCCTCCTCATGGTCTTGCTCCTCTCGCTGCCTCCCTGCCAGCTGGAGTCACAGCCCAGCGGGCTGGACGCCGCTCGAACGCTTTTCCCCTCTGAGCCACCCCCCTACACACCAACGGTTCTGTCGTACGCAAACAGCACTTCATCTGGAGTCAAGGACAAGTGCAATGAGGTGACAACGTGCAAACCTGGAATCCTGCTGCCCATCTGGAAGCCCAACAATCCCGGGCTTGGATATCAGGTGGCCCGAGCTGTGGTCTACTTCCTGTCACTGATGTACATGTTCCTGGGGGTGTCCATCATCGCAGATCGTTTCATGGCATCCATAGAGGTCATCACATCACAGGTAAAGCCCCGCCCCTTTCTACATGTCTGAGGTTCAGCTTTTTTTTTTTTTTGCTTCTTATTGAAATCAGTTTTGAAAGAAAAATGCATCATTTTGTGCAGACATGGAGTCAAATCTGGCCTGCAGATGGCCCAGTGGCACAGTCAGCACTCATACCTCAAAGTGTAAAGGCCCTGGTTCGCATCCTGGTTGGGACCTTTCCTTATGGAGTTTGCATGTTCTCCTTGTGCATGCGTGGGTTTCCTCCCACATTTTAAGAACATGCTTCATAAGTTAAGTGGTGTCCTAAATTACCTCTAGGTATGAATGTGATTGTGCAACAGATTGGTGACCTGTTCAGGGAGAACCCCGCTTTCACCCCGTAACCCTTAAAGGAATTCAGTGGGTTCAGAAGATGGATGGATGGAACCAAATTTACGGGCAGAACCTGAGTGACAGAATGCTTTCCTGTTTGATGAAAGGAAGAGACTAACGAATGGAAAAACATCAGAGGGACTTGGAGCTTCATTCAGTTATTTTGTTCCTTAATTTAAAATAAATGGTGCTAATATAACAATTATGGACACTGAAGGGTGCCAGTATTTTTTTCAATGATGGGTTATGCCGATAACTCCAAAGCCAAACAGCTTCTTCACTTATTGATCTATCCATTTTCTATTCATGATCATTCTGGTCAGCGTCATGGAGTCGCTGGAGCCTATCCAGCTACATTTGGTTAAAGGTGTGGTTAATCCTGGACAGGTCGCTCGTCTGTCATAGGAACACTGAGACAAACAAGCACACACGCTCAAATTCACACTTAGGGACAACTTGGAGTCACCGATGACCCTATGAAGCAAGCAAATCATTTTTATCAGAAGTGTTTTCATCTTTTTCATTTTCAAAAGCTGCAGAAGTTTCTGTGTTCAGCACTTTGTGATGAATGATGGAGCTCTGCCAGATCTTTGTTACCAATTGTTGAGCAGTTGATTTTTGGCTCAGTGTGTGTTTGTGGACCAAAGAAGTTCCTCATTTGTTCCCTAGGTTGTGTTCTGTTGTTCAGAAGGAGCAAAGACGTCATTTGGAGGCACTGATAATATTTACGTTTCCTTGTGAATGATGAAAATATGAAGAAAATTCTGACTTTTAATGAGTTTGATGGATTAGAAATCTTGGATTGGGTTCTCTTTAATCCAGATTGAGTGATGAAATCTGAAGGAGCTCTGAGATGATGGAAGAACATCTTCATCTGTGTTGGACAACAAAGGAAAGGTAAAGGAGTGAGAGAGCAGAAGTCTTTTATGAGACATAGGAGATGTGTTAGCTACTGCTACAACAAGAGAACAGAGTCAGGGAAGCATCTTTGTTAGGGAATCTCCTTGGAGAAAAATAAAAAATGCGTTTGATTAAACTCCAGACATTTAAAAACAAGAGGACACTTAAAACAAAAGTGCATAAAGTCATTAAGAAGCAGAGAAGCAGCACGACAGCATCTCTTCACCAAGGAGATGGTTTTTATGCAGTCTGGACTTTTTATGGTTGTTCATTAACTCCCCGACTGGGAAAAGGTCACGCAGAAGCTTTGGTCTTTCTGATGTCATCAAAACGCTGCACTGAAGACAGAAGAGGAGAGAGAGAGACATCTGTAAAAGCGAACTGGTGGCCAGGTGACAACATTTACACAAAAGAATAAATAACAGTTTTAAGATGGAAAAATGTCTGTCATTAATTATAAATCAGGATCATCTTCAGATTGAGGAATTTGGTTTTTTTTATTAATCTGTTTAGCAAAAGAGAAGTTTAAGAAATAATTATTTTGCAGTACTTGACAAAACAGAAATGTTGCTGCTCAACATAGAAAATCGACTGACAATAGTTCCTCTGGGTTTTTAAATAAATGACCCACATTCCCCGGCCTGTGTTCTGAAACGCTGCATCTGAGCTGTCAGTCGGCAGGCCGTCATACCGAACCGAGGAGAGTTGAGCTGTCTCTAAACCATCAAAGTGATTCCGGAAATGAAATTCAAGCAGACCCCAAACAGAGACCCCAAAGTTTCTTAAAGAAGGTGCAGAAAAGCCTGCATTTCTGCAGAGCGACACCTCAACCAAAATACAATAAAGAGACAAAAATGTTGGTCATTTGGACTTTCAGGACTTCAAAGAATAAACCTTGACCTGGTCAGTTTTTCCATTTGCTGAGCTCCAATTAAATGCTGGAGAAAAAGGGAATGGAGAGGATGACTACTGCTTCCAAACATGGATTTAAACAGATTTTTCCATCTTGTTGTCAGAGAACCAGTCAGACGTTTTTGTTTGTTTCCTTTGATTGTATCCGGCAGAGATCCAGACCCTCATTCTGTCTGTGAGGATAGCAATAAAGTTTTTAAAAATGTTTTATGGGATTTTTTTTAGATTGGAAAAAGCAGAGTGATTGTAGAAATTGTCAGGTCTGCACGTGAAGAAAAACAAGCATTTACTCACTGCAGCAAAAACAAAGGCAAAGTTTTGTCAAACTCTAATCATTTAAGTTTTACTAAACTTAAGTTACATTTGTAAAAATGTCTACAATTCTTTCTATGGTTTTGTCTCAGACCTGGAAAAATAGAAGGCATTTCTCAATCATTTCTATTTTAAAAAGTAGGAGTGATGATAAAACTCTTGTGACTTTTGAGAAACACTGAAGCGTCTTTGATCGTATTTCTTCTTCATAGTTTACACAGATTTGTTTGTTTTTTATTGAGTTTTCAGAATTTACAACACAAAAACAAACAAAGATAAACACAAACATACACTGGCTCAGACTCAAATACTTCAACAGTACAAAACTAAGTGAATAAATAAAATAAAATGGTATGGCAACCCGAATCAGAAAAATCCCCTCAACAAAATGGCAGCAACTTCAGGTGCTATAAAGGTCAAATAAGGACCCCAAGTAGAGATAAAATATTTAAGGAACTCCCTGGCATGAAGACATAGTTTCTTGAATGGCATAGATGGGGTGCTGAAAACAATGTGTACTCCTTACTTGATGGGTGCATGGTTCTCCAAACTTTAACAAAACTTAAATCTTCACATATTTGACTTGCTTTGATTGGAGAAGGCTGTTTTTTCATGGGGAAATCTGTCTATGAGAGGGTTTAGGATACAGTTAAAATCACCACCCGCCAAAACTACAGTAAGTCTGACTGTACCTCTGGGAATTTGGAAAATATTTTTGTAACAGCCCCTGCGACAGACTGGCGACCAGTCCAGGGGTGTCCCCTGCCTTCGCCCATGAGTAGCCGGGTTAGGCTCCGGCAACCCCGTGACCCCGAAAGGGATAAAGCGGATTGGAAAATGAATTTTTGTAACAAAATCTGTGGGGTGTCCAGGGGGAAGGTGTACATTTAGAATAAAGATTACAATTCCAAAAATAACACCAGGGACCATAATACACCTACCGCTGTTGCCTTTGATTCTAGTCATTGTGAATGGGAGACCTGCTCTCACCAAAACTACCCCTCTATTGTTTGAGGTGAATGATGAGAAAAAACCACCTCTGTGTAGTTTTGAAGAGTTAGACATCCTTTCAATTCACTATGAGATCAAATAAAAATAAATAAAACCCAAAAGAGAAACGTCTTCTCCTCAAGTCACTCTCCAAGTCGCCGGATACGTCACTGAGTCATCCACATTCATTTTCCCCAGTCGGGTCTTCACGTCATCAAACGCTTTATGTCTCCTCACCACTTCAGCTGAATAATCATTGAAGAACAAAAGTTTACACATTTCTAGCACAATATAAAAATGTATCAGTTGTGCTGTCATCTAAAATACATTCATGACTGGATTACTAGATTTTTAAACGGACCTTTAATAACAAAGAAATAATGTAGACAACAAAGGATGCCAAATTAAAAAAACAATAACGTTTCAAAACAATAGAATTGATGCTTTCACAAGTTTTTCAGCCACACAGAGGTCCCATAAAGTTTTTTGTTCCAAAGCTGACGTTTTAGCGTTTTTTTGAGACTTTCTTTGTTCTTTGGAGCATTGTCCACATTTCTGTTGAAATTCCAGTCCTTCCTTTATTTCTTTATTGCTTCTGTTTGGTCTGTCAGGAGCCGCTTCTTGTCCTTCAGCTGCATGTCCTTCCAGCAGATCTATCTGACTTTATTCAGCTCGTCCCCTGCGTTCAAAAAACACAAAGAGATGGAAGGAATTGAAGTGAGATTGCCTATTATGGAAAATTCTGCAAGTGAGCTAAGGTGGAGAATGAAATCCCGCCATTTATTGTGACAGAGCATGCAGGGAAAACTGAAAGAGTAAAAGGAGTCCTTGCGCTCCTTCATCTCCAAGGTCAATTTAGAATGAGTCACAGGAGATCTGGGGTGCTGCATCTGTGGAAACTGCAGGAGAGCATTTCTCCGTCGTACCGTGAGGTTACCAGAATGGACCAACAGTCGACTAACAGGAATTTTATTGGGATCAAACGACCAATCAGAATTATGTTTCTGGAGGCTTCTTCTAGAAAGAAATAGAACAAAATCCTAATTAAAAACAACATTTAAAAAAGTCTGACAGCAGCTTCAGCGTTTGGATGTAAAGTGGAATAAAACCATCAAAATCCCTGCTGATCATAGAAGTGTGTAAATTAATAAGAAGATACATTTTATTGACATTAAACACAGACTCTGATGAAAATCATGTTTTTCTGATGATGGAGGACTTATTTAAAGAAAATCAAGCTTAAAAATTGCATTTCTGAGTATTTATTTATTCAAGTTGTGAATCAGGAGCAAACGAAAAAATGCTGTTTGAAACAGATCGTATTTGTGACTTAGATAATATGCATGTTGGGCGGGTTACAAGCTTTCTGCTCTGTCCTCTTAGCAACAGTGAGGGAAAAGGGGGCGGGGTTGCTCCATGCCAGCGGTCCCGCCCTCAAGTCAGAGGTGAATCTGTAATGAACTACTTCCACTGTGCAGAAGCGATGTCCTAGAAACTTACGCAATTTTTTATAGTTTTGACCACTGAGAATGCTTTAAAAATTGATCAAAAGCTGATCGGAGTTGGGCTAAATTTTGTTTTGTAGAAATTTGCTGCAGAGGAAGTCTACAGAAAATCCCAGCCGTTTAAAATAATCACTTCATAAAAGAAAAATAATCTCATTAAATTTGTGCAAATTGTTTAGCATCTTTCTGCTCAGGTTTACTGTTTAGAGGTGGAAGGCTTCATTTTTACTTTACACAGGAGCACAGATGGAGGGAGGGAGATTTTTAAAGAAAAGGGACCAAGGTGACCAAAGGTAAAAGTATTTGACGGAGGATCCTGTTATTCATCATGGTGAAAATGAAGCTCACTTTCAGTACACAGAGATAAGCGCGCACTGTTAGCTAAAAACATCACACACACAGCAGACTTCCAGCCTTCTATAACTATTTAAAAATCAGCTTTTTAGCAAATCCAGCCTTTTCTTTATTTTTTTTTATTAAAGTTGGTGTTTATGTTCGTGGAAGCAAACCTAGCCGCTTTTTCTTTAACAGAAAAACAGACTTTCGCTGCTGCCTCATCTTAAAAATGTTGTGTTGAATGAAAACGACTTTGGCTTTGTTCAGTCATAAATTTGCTTCTGGAGCATTTGGATAAATCCAAAGACTTGATGTTTAACTCGATCCACTGAGGACATAGAGGGATGTCACCTGGTGTCATTGCCTGCCCAGGGGTACCTGCTGCTGTACTCCCCCCCGGTGGCCTGGTTGGCTCATCACAGTCCAGGATTTCATGACATCAAGGTTTCAAAAAGTCTTCTTGGAGAATATATAAATAAAAAACTATTTGAAGGATAAAATGGAGGAAATATTCCTAATGTTTTTTTATTGAGCTGTTTTAGTTTTATTAATTAGATACAAGTTTTTATTTTTATTCATTTTTTTGATTGCCCTTTTTTGGACCTTTGTCGAAGTGGGCGGAGCAAATTTAGGTCAATAAGCCCCTCCCACTCAGTTCTGAATCCCTGACCTCAAAGATTATTAACATACAGCCATGTTTTGACAACCTTTTTAATGTGAAATTTTTATTTTTAATGCCTGAAAATGTGTGGGAATATTTTTTTACTAAACTGTTTTGAGGGATGGTGTGGTGCAAAGGCAGAGTGGTCAACCTCTGACTGGAAAATTGCTGGTTCGGTTCCCGCTTTGTCAATGTCTTAAAGTGTCCTTGATCACTTGAGCAAGACACTGAGGCTCCTGATCATTGCTCCAGTGTATAAATGTCTTTGGTGAGACCGAATTTTACCGATTTGATTCAAGGAAACGTCAGCATACATTTTTAGAAAGAACTTTCTAAATTGAGAGGATAGGAGGGACCACTGGGTGATGGAGAAGCAGTTGGTTTGCTTGTTCAATTTAGATCATTTACGTAACATAACAGGGACAAAAATCTTTTCAGTCCACCTGATTGAAGGTGTTTGATTTTGGGCCAACAGGAGAAAGAGGTGACCATAACGATGCTCAATGGGGAAACATCGGTGGCGACAGTTCGAATCTGGAATGAAACGGTATCGAACCTGACACTCATGGCTCTGGGCTCCAGCGCTCCGGAGATCCTGCTGTCTGTTATTGAGGTATAGTGACACCCCACTCCCTTTTCTGTGAGACGAGTTAATCATTTCACATTTTTCTTGGTTAATCTTGGCCTTCACTGCTGCTCTGGTAAAAATCCTGGCTCCATGAATCCGTGCAGGTGTGTGGTCATGAGTTCCATGCCGGTGAGCTGGGGCCTGGCACCATTGTCGGCAGCGCTGCTTTTAACATGTTTGTGATCATCGGGATCTGTGTGTGGACAATTCCCAACGGAGAGTCTCGCAAGATCAAACACCTCAGGGTGTTCTTCATCACCGCCTTCTGGAGCATCTTCGCCTACATCTGGCTCTACCTCATCCTGGCTGTCATATCCCCAGGCGAGGTGCAGGTACGACTCTTACCCAGGTTGACTTTCAAGCCAGATAACTGTGATCTATTACTTCAGATGGAGAACGCCATTGACCGTGATGTTGTTTCTCAGATGGTTGAAAGGTTGAAGCCCCCCGTTCTTTGTGCTCTAGGTCTGGGAGGCCCTCGTGACGCTTCTCTTCTTCCCAGTCTGTGTCCTCCTCGCTTGGATTGCTGACCGCCGCCTTCTCTTTTACAAGTACATGGGCAAGCGTTACCGTGTCGACAAGCGTCACGGCATTGTCGTCGAGACGGAGGGGGACTTGACTCCCAGCAAGAGCGGCATGGAGATGCTGGTGGACGGAAAGTTCCCGCCTCGAGGGGGTACGGTGGTCCCGGCTGAAAACTGTGGGGGCGGAGCACAGGATGGCTCTGGGGCAACTGCAGCAACAGGAGGGACCCTGCCCAGCTCCAACAGCATGATGGTGAATGTGGACAGCAGCAGGGAGCTGGACGAGAGCCGCAAGGAGGTGAGTCACCAGGACAACCGTGTGCATCCTGTATGTTGACTAGTACCCAAAACTGTGTCCCATCGATGATCCTGTTATCCTAGCCTTAGGTACAAAAGCACAATAAAGACTTAGTTACAATGGGTGGATACAGGTGGTCTGCGCGGGAAAAATAGACAAACCTGTACGGTGCACGCAGGTAGCCCACACGACATTTATGAAAGTCACAGATCGCTCAGTGAATCCGTAGACAGGTTTTTCTACGGCCATACTGCGGGTGACAGGTCGCATTGAACACTGATACACACACACACACACACACACACACACACACACACACACACACACCCAATGATCAGGGGGTTCATGTGACTAAGGCCTTCCAAAATTAAAACTGAGTGAAAAAACCCTGTATAATGTTAGCTAAAGAAACTGTAGTCCAGTTGGAAAGAGGGCTGACAATAAAAAAAACAGTTTTAATCGAACTTTTAAAGACATTAAAAAAATGGTAAGCTTTTCTTAACATTACAAACTCAAAGCCAAAATAAATCGAACTAAATTACATGAGAATGAGCAATGCAAAAAAAGCCCTATGAATATAAACATTGTTAAAACATGATCTAAAAGTTAAGTTTTCCAAAAAAAAGATGTAAAAAGGAAATTTTAACAAAGCTTCATGCTTTTATATTGTATTTTGTTTTTTTTTATTTCACAGTTTGGAAGAAACTGCCAAGTCCAGATCGCTTTTAGTTAAGATAAATAAGTTAATTTTAAATAAATAGGTTGAAATAAATAGAAAAGACTAGAAAACTGTCAAAACTCAGAAAAAAGTCCTGCAAGAGCTGAACAAAACTCCTTTAATAAAACAAATGATCCAGTTTGTTTAATCTTAAGATACTATGACAATAATAAATATTAAAACTTTCTATATCAAATTCTTAAGCCTTTCAGGGTGAACTATATCAATTTTTATGATAATATTTTACGCTTGGCAGAGTAAATATCTATAGTTTTATGAAATAGTAATTATTATTGAGCTCTTTTTCTATCTGGAAGTAAGCACCTGAAACTTTATTGATCTGATGGACGGTTTCAGTTAAAAACTTGGTGTTCTTTAGTTTCCTCTGCCTTCGTTAAAAGCTGACTGGAGCTTCTTCTTTGACGCTCCTGCTTCTCCTGGAGGTGGATGTGCTGCTCCTCGTCCTTCCTCCTGATGCTGACAATAAACTCCTCATGTGCTGTCCAAACGTGTGAAACAGGTCTGCTTCCTCTGCCCTGCAGGTGATTCGCATCCTGAAGGAGCTGAAGCTGAAATATCCAGACAAAGACCTGGACCAGCTGGTGGAGCTGGCAAACTATTACGCTCTGCTGCACCAGCAGAAGAGCAGAGCCTTCTACCGTGTACAGGTAATGTGCCAAACACCTGCACAGACAGGCATATAGTTTTAAAACATGTCATATTTTTGAGCATAAGTCAAAAGTCAGATTGCCTTTACTTCAGTAAAAAATAAACTCCTGATTTTTTTTCTTTACCCAATGTTTCCCTCCAGGCAACTCGGATGATGATCGGAGCCGGAAACGTCTTGAAAAAGCACGCGGCCGACCACGCGCGCCGCACTGCCGTGGCAGACGAGGAGGCGCTCGAGGAGGACGACCTGGCTGTGTGTAGCCGCATCTCATTTGAGAGTGCCCAGAGCCAATGCATGGAAAACTGTGGCGTCCTGATGCTGGCTGTGGTCTGCCAAGGTGGGAATCTGCAGAAACATACAGTCTACTCAGTGTCCTATTGGACATACCTTTCCATAGGAACCAAATCCCAAACAAACACCAGCTTTAATCCTGATAAACTCTTTGAGCCACTTTGAACCTCCTAAAAGGAGCTGAAAGGATGGGACTGTGTCTCTTCTCATTCCCAGTGTCATAACAGCAGCACAAACCATATTCATGCATATTTTATCCTGCAGTTGGAAGCAGATTTTTGTTTTTTGCTTTTCTTCTCTACAAATTAAATTTTTGATATCTTTAAAAACGTCCCGAACTGCTGGGACACCAGAGTTTTCAGTTTTATTTTTCAAGTTGAAGACACTTGTGAAAAGAAAACAAAAAACTCATTTATGACAACTCCAGCAGTAAAACCTTCACTTTAAAATAGAAAGAGTAAAACTGCAAACCATGAAAGGTTCAAACCTTGGCGTTTGTCAAACAGAAGTTTTCACCAAATGAATCTCTGCTCCCGGCCGTGTGGTTAATTTCCACTCTGTAGGAGGTCTTGGAGAAAACACCTTCTATGTGGACTACAGAACCGAAGATGGATCAGCCAACGCTGGGTCAGACTATGATTACACCGAGGGAACCCTGGTGTTCAAACCCGGAGAAACACATAAAGAGATTAAGGTGAGTTCAAACTGGTGTCTGTGTATGAGAACTGGAATGAGTGAGTGTGATGTCACCCGTGAATAACGGTTTACTTCCGCTTCCAACCAAAAGAAAGTCAACTCAGTCGCCATTTTTCTGGATACGGAATCCACCATGCTGAAGCCAGTAAGCAGTGATTGGTACAAGTCAGCTTTTGATGTTGTTTCCATGGCAACCACTCTAACCAATCAGAAATTGTTGGAAGGTCACATCCCTACCACTTGAAAGCAGGCTACACAAAATCTGTCAAATGTTTTTAATGTTGGACGTGGGGACCGGCAGGCTCCACCTACTTTTATTGAAGCATATGATTAGTCAGGTTTTACCTTGAATAGCTTGAAGTACAAAAAATATATATATATATACAAATAAAAGAATTATCAAGAAGACATTTAAAAAAGTGTATCAGAGCAAGAATGTTTATTCTGACCCATAGAATGACTGAGTAACAGCTGTTTGTTTCTCTATAGAAGTCTAGAGGGGAGGGATCACTCAGTCCAGTTCTCTTATACAATCAATGGTTAAACAAGTAATGTTACTCCCATGGTTCCCATTTTTTATATATGTTCTTGGAAGTAATAGAACAAAACAAAACAGATAAACACGAATGCCTGCAGAAAGAAGGCAGGTGGGAGAAGTTTTAGAATATGTTGCTATCTGATTTTCTCAAAAGCTAGTTTTTAGATCACTTAAAAAAATCCAGTAATTTAAGGAATTCAATCATCAGGTCCTGAGTCTTTGGTATGATCCTAAAGAGGATTTAGGTGGTTAGAAAGACCTCGTCTTAGCTATTGTTTGTCAAGTGGTGAATAATTAGGTGTTATTTATAGAATATTCCTGTTGCCCTGCTCACATATCATTTCAGTCCTTTTTGTCATCGTTCTGTAAACCAGAGCTGCATTGCAAATAGAAAAACAGTCGACAAACCAGCAGATGAAGGATGAAGAGGCACTTAATGCATTAATTGCTTGCGCATCATCTCTGAAGGCCTTGATCCAGCAGCTGTGAGGACAGCCGTAGCTGCACTGCTGCTGGAGGACTGTTTACTGCCTGAACGCCTCGGCGGCAGATGTTCCAACGCTCATCCTCACCATAGAGAAAACTTCAATCAGGACAGCAGATGGATTATCAACATGCAGGGATGTGATAAAATACCCACTGTTTATTCTATTCTGTGAATTATTTCACTTTGACTATGACGCTACACTAAGGCTATCTAATTATAATCATTCATATGTATACATCAGCAGAAATGCTAAATACATTTTAAACCAATCTGATTCACCTCCTCTGATTGTTTAGCATCAGACTTTGTCCAAATTCATTCACTACTTGATGCCCTGTGCAGGGCATTCCTCATTTTTCAGGGTGCCTGGATCTACAATTCCAAAATTCAGTTTCATCATCAGAACACAGTGAATTCATAAATAGTCATCGTAAAATGCACAAATTGTACAAAGTTATGACCTTGTATGAGAATTCCATTAAAATCCAGTCACTTGATACTCCAACTCTATATAGTGTTTTATGGATTATGGAGTAGTGAGTGAGTTTGAACACAGCCGTAGATTGGCTGGTTTAGGGTAGAAACAGATTGGGATATTTTCTTCTCTATATGGATCTTACAGCTGTATTCACCTAAGAACCCCTTCAGCCCACAGCAGAACATACAGATCTACAATGAGAATAGTTCAGGAAGGAGAGCTTTTCATTGAAAATGTCTGTGTCTCCTCCTACACATCAATGTGAGGTTAGCTGTTACAAACCTAGATATGGCTCGATAGACGTTTTCAGCCTTTTTTCAGCAGACTCCTGGCCACTTAAAACACTCACGGGTTAAAGAAGCGCCTTTGTAACAAATTCTGCTTCATAGTGAGTTTGTTCACATAAAGATCCTCCTCCATGGAGATAAAGGACCTGACCTACAGACGATGTTTTTGTAAAGAAATAATGCAACAGAATGCAAGAAAACACAAAAATTGTAATAGACTTACTTGAAATTGATTTAATTGTCAAATTAGTTAAATGTTGCACAAACATGACCTAATTCCAGGCAACCATTCTCTGAAGCTGTTTTCAGAGTCACAGAGCCTATACTAGCAATTTATATGAGTAGTCTGAGTGGGGTACTCTGGACAGGTCGCCAGTCTACAACACAGAGACGGACAACCACACACACGCTCACTTTCACATCAAACAGACAATTTAGTGGAAATACCTTTTAAGAAGCCTCAGTTCAGTTGTAGCTGTCACATCCCGATCACTTCCAGACCTGTTGAGGCGTCATGACGGCATCATTCGTGCAGCTATTTTAGGCAGAAAAGATCTGTCAGAATGGAAAGACACTGTTTTGTTTTTCAGTTCTGTTTTCAGGCTTGTTTTTCTGCTGCCACAGTCTCACCTGGTTTCATTTGCTAGTTTCCCACAGCGGTCGTCATGTACTCGAATCATCCTCAGTGTATTTCAGTGTCTGGTTTCAGATCTGGTTTCGTGTTTAGTTTTGCTCTTTGTCTCCCCCTTTGTTTAGGAATAAGTCTGTTTATTTGAAAGATTAAGTTCCTGCCATCTTGCTTGGTTTAATACATTTTGGGTCCTACACTACCAGTTCCTGACACACATTCTGACACAAGCCGCATAAGAAAAAGTCTTTGTGTCATGTCAGTAATTTAAAACTCTTGCAAATATGACTGTTTGCTATTATAAAATGATAAAAATGTGAGAACTCCATTATCCATCTAATCTTTTGATGAAAGGAGGATTTTCCACATAATTCTTTGTTTAAGGAACTTTTAAAAGAGTCCATCTGAACAATATGACCAGTGCACAGTTTAAGATCAGTACGTCAGAAGGTCTCCAGCTGCTTTTGTCACAGGAAATATGGATCAGAAATCAAATTAGGTCAATAATAAGCAGTGTAATTATTACCGTACATATTTTGAATGTACCTCTCTGCTCATACACAGATTGGAATACTTGATGACGACATTTTTGAGGAAGACGAGCACTTCTTTGTCCGTTTGCTCAACCTGCGTATCGGCGATGCAGAGGGGATGTTTGAAAGTGATGAAGTGGGTGCCACCCCGAAAGCTCGTTTAGTGGAGCCCCTGGTTGCCACGGTAACCATCCTGGATGACGACCACGCCGGCATCTTCACATTCAGCGAGCGCACAGTGCGTGTGAGTGAGAGCGTGGGAACCATGCAGGTCACCGTGGTCCGTAACTCCGGCGCCAGAGGCACCGTCATCCTGCCGTATCACACTGAGCCCGGCACCGCCAAGGCTGGAGAGGACTACGAGGACGTGCAAGGAGAACTAGAGTTCACCAACGACCAGACCACGTAAGACATGTTTCACTCAGTATAGCACCATGGATAATGTCTTCTTGACACACCGCTCTATGTTGGTCAGATATGGAAATGGATTATCTCTTGAAAGCAAACTGGTTGGATGAATGTGGGTGGTGACTTAATGATGGGTCCCAACTTCTGGGTTTTGGTTCTGCCTGAGTACTATTGTGTGTGTCTAAAAGTACATGTTCTGGGAGGAATCCTCAAAGCTTCTGCCATTTAACCTGAATGACTGGTGCTAGAAATTGGGTAAGGATGCTACAGTCAGTGGCTGACCGTGGTAGTGGTCAGCACCCTGATCTCATTGCAATGATAAAGCCCTGGTTCAAATCCAAGCTCTGTTTTTTCTTTGTGGAGTTTGCATGTTCTCTCCATGCATGTGTGGGTTTTCTTTGGCTTCTTCGCACAGGGACTTGTGAATGTAAATGGTCCCTTTGGTGGGAATGGGAGAGTGTGTGTGGTTGTTTGTCTCTGTGTGGCCCTGCGATGGACTTGAGAACCATCTACGGCAGGGGTGTCAAATTCCACGCCTTCATGGCCGGTGTGCTACATGTTTTCCAACCAACCTACCATTGAAGCTCCTAAACACACCTGATCCAGGTGATCATCAGCAATTTCAGCAGGATGTCTGGAAAACCAGCAGGAGGTCGGCCCTTGAGGAGGTTTGACACCCCTGATCTACGGTGTACCCCATTTGCCCAACAATAGCTGGACAGGCATTAGCAACCCTGTGACCTTGTTATAGAAAATTGGATGGATGGATGGATGGATGGATGGATGGATAGATGGGGCAGGCTTACTGGGATCAATCAGATCCAGGAGAACTAAATCCCTCCTGTCCTGTGGATCTGGTCCTGTAGACCGCTAAAGGTCAAACAGACGCCAGACGGTTCACCTGCTGCAAGTTCACAATTTTGAAAGAAGAAGAAGTTGTTGGGTGGATTTTCTAGTTTCATTTTAATAGATTAATAGATGTTGTTTCCATAAATTGATGATCCTCTCTCAGTTTTTTGATATCCTGCTGCAGACAGGATTTAGTTGTGATCAAATCAGAGCATCCTTGCTCATTGTTATGCTCTTTTCCATTCACAAACACTAACGGAAACAACAGCAGCAACATCTGCTGACATCTGCCTATCAACCTCTCTCCATTCTAAATGTAGAAACATTAAAGTCATTAAATATTTTACTTTGTCTTTTTAATTTAGACTTTTTTCTTTACAAAGCTCAGTTTTTGAGTTGTTTGTGTCTGAAGTCCTTTAAAGAGAGGTTCTCTGCTTCTTTTTCTTGATAAGCGTGTGCTCTAAAGCTTTTTGTTTTTCTCTAATCTAAATCTGGAAGCAGATCTTATCAAGTGTCACTAATTAAGGCCGCTATCTTGAGTAAATTGACATCAGGCCACAATTAAACACGTCTACTTAGATTGCTGTCTGGCGTCAGTTCATCTATGAACCTTTGATTAAATTTCTTTCACTTTGATTGAATGCATTATTGTTAATTGACCCAGAGCCTCATTAATGAAAGTGTGCCTGGATGTAATTGGAAAACATAGTCTAAAAATAATCAATGTTCAAGTTTAAGGAGCATGTTGTTAAGATGTTGCTCACAGAGGAAAAAATGTTTCATGAGTGAGCTTCAGTTCAGGTTTTTAAAAATTAAAAGGTTGGGACAGCAACAGTAAAAAACTGAAAGCCTTAGTCACAGCTGTCCAAACGGGTCGATACGGGGCGTCTGCTGGCGAAATATGATCAAACTTGTATGGGGCACTCAGGTGGCCCGCATGAAAATATCGAGGTAGTAGACTGCTCAGTGAACCCGGAGACAGAAAATGTTTGTGCATTGTTTTTCCTAAGGGCATGCTGTGGGGGAGAGTTTGTAGTGAGCACAGGCGTGAAGTCCAGATTTTTTATATTTTTTAAACCCCCTCAAATCCTGCAGACTGAACAAGTTAGTACTGTTCATGTGATACGTGCGCGCTCCGGGATACGTGCAGCCTGACTGTTAGAAATGAGGATATTAGTCAGTGTCGTTTCTGTGGACGTCCTACAGGCATCCAATGGACACTTATGTATCACATGCACACTCCGTGTGTGCATCATATGCATGCGGAACCTCAACCGTTAAAGAATTGCCAGAAATTAAAGGTGTCATAAATCATTTCTTGCACTTGTGTGATATATTGAAGTGTTAAAAATTGAAATGAAGTGTTATTTGATGTTTTCTGGTACAGTGTTTCTCTGTACAGTCATTTATTTCTCTGATCCATTATGGTCAATTAACTGAAACATATGTTTCCTGGATTACAGAATATGTTTTTTGTCATTTCTGTTCAATTGTATCAATGAAAGCATTGCTAAGTGGTGATGAACAAGGAAGACATCAGTGCACAAACATGTTGTCACATCTGTCGTTGTGACTCGTGTCCTGTAGGAAGTTGTAATATTTGACATTTTTTGTCATCAAATATCAAAAAGATTTTTTTCCATCGTGTTTGCGCACGTGTTTGTCATATTTTCATGCTCAGAGGCTTTTATAAATGAAGCTCTTGTCTAGTGAGAGGTTTTCATGTCAGACTTGAGAGCAGGCTGCAGATGGAGGACATGTTTGCTTCTGTCTCCATCTGCAATTTGTTCTCACCCTGATGGACAAAGATGTTTTTTCACATCTCTGCCGCTGGCCTGACCTCCTCGGGGCTTGGAGGCGTTCCTCAGCTTCCCTCTGACATGTTTCTCTACGTTTAGCATTTAAGTCCTGCAGGTCTACATTGTATTGGCATTCACGCAGCTCTCGCTGTGTTGGAGTGATGGATCCTGAGAAAGTCCTTTAGAATTGATCTCCTCTTGTGCAAATCTGGTTTTTCTCCTAAAACATGATTTATTGTCCTGCAAAACTACCAGATGGCGTCACCTACCAGAGTCACACATTGTTATCTGTGGTTAAGCTTCAGACTTTTGCCAAACAAGTTTGACATTTCAAATAGATCTTAATTATAAACTAAAACTTTTTGAATGCTCAATGAGGATGGTTCATCATCAGGGATGAAGGTTTTTGGTTAAAAGCTCTTCAACATTGGAAAAGATCTTAAAATATCCCAACGATTATCACTGATGCTCCACAGCAGATTTTTAAATAAATGTTTCTCTGTTTTTCTATCTGAGTATTGAAGGAATTGAATTGTCTCTTTGTTTCTGCTTTTTAAAGCTTTAGCGAGTGAAACAGCTTTGTTCATGGTGTGTCTGATCACAGCCCATGTGTTTTTGTGTAGTCAGACAATGCAGGTGAGGATCATTGACGATGAAGAATATGAGAAGCACGAAAGCTTCTTTATCGTTCTGGAGGAGCCCCGCTGGCTGAAAAGAGGCATATCAGGTAAAGGATTTTCCTATTTCTTTGCTACGTTTGCTTTAATCGGAGTACGCATATATTTCCAGGTTTAAGATTGTTTGTCTTAAAAATCAAGACAGGATTAAAGGAATTGTGAAAGGAGTTTCAAAAAGGGCTCAAACTCCTCAGGGACACGTCTCATATTTGTGTTGCTGGAATTTTACAAATAATAGCCATGAGTCAATGAAGATTCTCATTCATCCACAATACAAATAAAATAAAACAAAAACACAGATTAAAAAAAAGTACTTTGAGGTGGAAATTACAGTTACTCTCAGATGAAATGATTAATACACAAAGTCCCAAAGAGATTTAGGCATAATTTTGCAACACTCACACAAAATTACTCTAATTCAGCTCCCATTTATGTCACCTAATAAATCACAATGTAGCTTTATAAACTGTCAGCATGAAAAGACGTTTTGTGTTGCTTTTTTCAGACTTAAAGAAACTACAATGAGAACATTTTGAGACACTTTCATGAGTGCTGTGATCTGTTTGAAACAAAGTTTTAGCACAAATTCTTTCCAAATCTTTGAATTGAGATAACCTAATATGTCAGAAATACAAATAATGCAACGTTCACACCGGGCGTGTGTGTTCTTGAACGCGCTTTGGACTGGATCCTAACACACGGACTCACAGGTGGAAGAGTCTTGGTGTGAAATGTTAAAGCGGTGCAAATCTGGTGAATCTTGCTCCAGGCCTTTTCTTTCTATTTTGATACATGAAAGACTTGGTGTCATAAAATTCCAACCGTACAAAAACTGCAATTATTCATTTTTCCTTCATGATCAATTATCAAACAGTTGGCACTTCTGTGAACTTAAGGGGACACCATCCAAACTTGCGCTTACAAAGACTGTTGATTGGAAGAGGCCGGTGTGAACGTAGCATTACAGTTTGAATTTTCTCACTATTTTCTTTTATTTACCAATCTTCTCCTTCTTGTTCTCAGCTCTGCTGCTCAACCAAGGTAAGTCCACAGCACTCCTGCCTCCACTTTAACTTTTAAAGATTTACCACAAGGTGAACAAAAATATAAAACAGAAGAAATTCAAAAGGTTTGTTTGAATAAAACTCTCAGCAGACACTAAATCAGTTCATAGTATTTCTACTGTGTTAGTTTATACGTACAGGATTCTAAAGGTGAACATAAAGAACGCAGAACGCTTCATGAAAAAGTCCAGCTGTGAGGTTTAGAAATGCGTCTGTCTCCTGGTCTGAAATAGGAAGTTGGTTCTACAGTGTGGGAGCCTGCAGCAGTAGGCTCTGTCCTGTGGCCCCAAAGTACTCATCAGGAAAACTGCGAACTAAGTAACTAGAGAAGCTGCTGAGATTGTTGAACTTTATTGTTTAGGTTTGAACGTGTCCAAAAAAATGCTAAAAACTCAACCTTCACTCTCACAGCAGAAAACCCACTGAATCTATTAGTTTCTTAGGGTAGGCGCGATAAAAAAAACAGCTTCTTTATTCAGTAAAGAGGCGAAAAGAGACAAATCAGAAAAATCTCGCCAGTCCTGTCACTTCCAGGTCTGGTTTCTTCTTAAAGACCCACTACAGTGAAAATTGTTTTTTTTTTGGGGTGTTTTTAGCATGTTCTTGGGGCATTTTTCTCATGATGGAAAACATACTAACAGAAAATTAAGCTTGAGATTGCATCTCTGAGTATTTCTTCACTCAGATTGTTGTGAATCTGGAGCAGGATGCAGTTTGAAAAGGATTCTATTTGTGACACTGAGAAAATAAGCTGGGCGGGCCACACTTGTGCTCAACATTGGCACAGCTCAGCATCATCATGATTTTCTAATTCGTCAAGTCCTTTAGTTTCCCAGAGGGGTCACTGAGTGTTTGTTTAAATCTTACTCCAAGCACGTCAGAATTTTGGAGATAAATGCTAACAAAGCCCTCTTACGTCTGACCTTTTCACAGGTCTTTGTGGAGATGCAGAAAAAGATTCAGTTTCAGCCAAAAAGCAGTTGAGAAAGCTGCTGTGAGTTTACAGGACTTTACGATACCAATGAATCAAGACGACTGCTGTGGGCCGAAAACAATTTCTGCCCGTCTGTCGTGGGGGGGCTGATGATTCCTGCAGGGCTGCACCCCACCACAGACAGATGAAATATGCTGCACGTTAAAAGAAAAGCACCTGAGAGCAAAGCGAAGCCCACAGAAAGAGCGTCTCTGAAAACTGCAGGGACTTTTTCCTTCTGCTGCTTCTCTCAGTAACCATTTTATCCTTTAAATGAAATCCACCCAAAGAGAAGACGGATCAGATGTTCCTCACTTGATGAATGCATAAAATGAATAAAAACAAACAATACATTGACCCAGTGTTGGTGCTGTATCGAGCTTAGATCTTCTAACTTTGTTGATCCACCTTCTTCTACAGCTTCAGGTAGCCTCAGGACAGAGAGATCAGTACGGAAAGAAAATGGTATCTCCCCGATTTGTGCGTCCGTAATTCTTGATTTGTGTGTACTTTGGATTTGGAGGGGAGGTGCTGCAGAAAGCAAGCAATCAGTTCTGGAAAATATTTTATTGTTATAGGGACAATAGGTTTCAAAAATGCTTATTTAGACTTTTTTTGACTTTTTTTTTTTTTTGTTTAAGAAAGTGGGAAAATGTCAAGTTTCACCAGATAATATTCACAATCTAAGTTCAAAGCGGCTCATAAGAAAACTCTGATGATCCAGCATTCTTGCAGCATTGAAACGCATCACTTATGCACAAATCTTTTCTTTCCAGGAGACGTGAAAAGAGTCTCACATCAGATTTGTGCGTACATGCAGTTTTGTGTGTGCGTAACAAGCAATTCATCTTTTTCAAGATTTGTGCATGTAGTTTGTTTCAAGCTGTTGTAATTTTAAGTTGTGCATGTTTGAATGTGCATTTTTTTATTTTGTCACCTTTGTACTTATGCACAAAATGTATTGTATGAGTTACAAATCAAGAATTACTCATGCACAAATCCAAAGTTACGTACAAATCAAGAACTACGCACACACAAATTGGGGTGATACTATTTTCTCTCCATAGACCAGGCACATCAGGAGTGCATCAGCGTTCACTTTCTATGGACCCGTTTTACTCTCTGAGCCATAAATGAGCTATCTGTTAACGTCCCGTTACCTTATCACCTCAAGAAGATGTTAAAAACAGCATTTTAATCTAAGTGGGTCTTTAAAGTGTCCATGTTGACTGTAGTCCATGTGGAAGCAGTTTAATGGATTGTAATAAAGCAAAGTAGCTATTTTAAAACATTTAGTTACCATTTTTAAAAATGGGTTTTGGTTGAACTCACACAAGACAGTTTGAACAAAATAAAATCTCAAATCAAAACTGGGGGAGCTCTGACTGTTTCTAAGTCTGAATCCAGAAGGACTTGATAGTTCAGGAGATGCTGGAGTTTTTCATCCAAACCTCCACTGACTGCACTCACAAACACTTAAATCCACAGTTTTCTTGCTCCTTGTCCTCCTCCACTCGCTTGAGAAAATGTTAAAAATAAATATGCTAACCTAAAAATGTTTTTTTTATTTATAACAGGAGCCTCTGCACAAATGTGTCTTTCTTTTGCCTTTGTTTCCCAACAGAGGGGGTAGGGGGGCAGATGAGTGCAGAGGAGGAGGAGGCTCGCAGGATAGCGGAGATGGGGAAGCCCATTCTGGGGGAGCACAGCCGCCTGGAGGTGGTCATCGAGGAGTCCTACGAGTTCAAGGTGGTCATCCGTTCATTCCCTCATACTGCCCCCTTCAGGAGCAGCACTCTTCCTGCAGTCTGTTCATGTGTATGATTTTCAAACAATAAACAGAAATAAGAAGCGCACTTTAACAGGATGTCAAGAGAATTAGTCATTTAAAAGGGATAACAGTGTGATCTTCTGATTCTATATACAAAACCAGAAAGAGAAAGGTTATTTTCCCTGTTCCTGTTATATAATTCACTGGGATACTCATCTGCTGGAGCTGGGTTTTAACTCTCCCACTGAGATGGTCTGAGGTGGTTTTTAAATTATTAAAGATGCATTAGTTGCCCTCGATATAGCGTCCTGACCGAGGTGAGCTGAATGCGAACACACAGAGCACTGCTTCAGGCCTCCTCTGCGAGTGAGAACAGACGCCCATCTCCATTAGTTACAAAGCAGCAGAAGTATTGACTGAAATCAGATCTGAGGTGCAGCAAAAACACAAAAGAAACAAGCAATTATTTTCATGCTCATCAAAATTCCCATCTAATGTTTGGTTCAACCCACTCCATGAGGACAGACAGAGGGGTTCCGCTTGATTTGTGGGGGAGTGGGAAACAGCTTGACAAATAATGCAATCCCTTTGGTTGACTCTGTGATTTCTCTGAGCACACATCAATATCTACAGCTGTGCAGCTCTGTTTGCTGCATAAATAAAGGATGAAAGAAGGAGGAGTCACAGGAGCATGTTAGTTTGGAGCTGTAAATACAACATTCTTTTGCATAAAATACTGTTGTTTATTAAGGAACAGTCATTTTCCAAACGAATTAGAGCAAAACTCATTGATCTATAACAGGTTTTATCGAGCTAAGACAAACTAGCTATTAATTAGTGTCCTCACGTATTGCAAAGCCTTTCAGAGTAAACTATATCCATACGTATAATAATATTTTACCTTTGGCACACAAGAACAATGATTTAATAAATATGAGTAATTGTTGTGAGCTCTTTTTCTACCCGGAAGTAAGAAAGTTGATTTTGCATAATATAGGCCCTTAAAGAAAGCAGCAGACATTTACCCACAATGCAATTCTTGAAGTATCTTAACATATTTCACTACACTGTTGTTATTCCAGTTAATTGAGTTCCTTTTTAGTCCTCAAAGTTGCCATTTATGATTTAAAAAATGTAGTTTTCAGAAGTTTTTAACTTCATTTTCTGACTTCCTCACATATATTCTAAGTTTTTATTTACAGTTTGTGCTGCAAGTTTCCATTTGCTTTTTCTCTCCATCTGTTAAGCTGAGGCATTTTTTCAGGCTCTAAAGAGTTGTGTTTTTAATTCTGGCAGGTTAAACTCTTGTAAATAAAGATTCTTGGTGATTTTTATTGTGTTTCATTTCGAGATGTACATCAGAATCAAGCTTATTAAAAAACAAAGGTGGACCAAATGATAACAGAAAACGGTTGATTTGAGTTACCTTTTGTTACCGATTGGCAGAGCACCGTCGACAAACTCATAAGGAAGACCAACCTGGCTCTGGTCATCGGGACGCACTCGTGGAGGGAACAGTTTGTCGAGGCGGTGACGGTCAGTGCAGGTAAGGTCTGCTTGGTCAAGTGAAAGGTTAGATTTTATTCCATTCGGTGACAGATTTCTGTTTTTAAAACAAATTTCCTCTTGTCCTTCTTCAGGTGACGGCGATGAGGATGAGGAAGGACGAGAAGAGCGCCTTCCATCTTGTTCTGATTACTTCATGCACTTCCTCACCGTTTTCTGGAAGGTTCTGTTTGCCTGTGTCCCGCCCACAGAGTACTGGAATGGCTGGGCCTGCTTCTTTGTGTCCATCAGTGTCATCGGGCTCCTCACCGCCATCATTGGCGATTTGGCGTCACATTTTGGCTGTACCGTGGGGCTGCGGGATACTGTGACAGCTGTGGTGTTTGTGGCATTGGGAACATCGATTCCAGGTAACCAAAAATCCTCACCTTAGGTTTACATGCAATCAAAGCTCCCGGTCATCCCACCAGTCCCACAGCCGTCTTGGACTGGAGGACTTGATTGTTTTTGTCTTTCTTACTATTCCTTGAGCTAAAATTTCACCAGCTCCACATACCAGGGAGAACCCGGTACCCAGTGAGAATTAATTTTGGACATAATGGAACCCCCCCCCAAAAAAATGATGACATCACAGCGGGAGAAACCATAAAATCAAAAAATGAATGGGACCAAAATCTCTCGTGAGGCTCCTTTTTTTTTTTTTATTAAATCCACTAACAACACTAAAACACATATCGGTGATGTCTAAAGAAAGTTTTGAAATTATTATGGGATGGCCACAGGACCTACGGCTTGGCAGCCCTTTTTTGGTAAAGTTGGAAATTTGGCAATTTTCCCATTTTCCCAAAATATGAGAAAAGAAAACTGTTGTCCGAATGAGTTTCACAAAATTTCACACCTTAAGTCTGCAACAACGACTGAGGTTGACCTTTAACCTCAGGAAGAGGTCGCCATCTCATACATTCCAAAAAAATTCACCATATGAACCAGCTGCACATTAAAATTCTCCTGCGGATTTTGATCTGTCGTCTCCTAACTCCTCGAGCATCATTGGGAAACTACGAAGGAAAAAATGTTGGAATTTGAAGTTGTAGTTTTGTACGATGTTAGCGTGGCAAGCTCGCAAAATTGGCGTTGCCCTGTTTCTCGCACATTTTTTACTGGATTATTGTGAAAATGTAATACATGAGTTGTTGGCTCAAGCTTAATGAAAAAATATGACAGACAATATGATGTTAAATACAACACTGTAGAATTGTAAATTGTTTTCATTGCAGACAATGGAAACTCTCAACAATACATGGTAGAATGACAGACACACAGCTTGGAGTTTTTCTCTCTGTTTGATCTTTTTTTATATATATATTGGCGACGGAAAAAGAGGAGAAGTGATTGTGTCTTACTCCGAGGAGATGTGACAAGCTGCTGCAGCCGCTTTTGTCAATAATGTGTCTGTGTTAACTGTGTTAATTGTCTGCCAGTAATCCTCTTAACTTGGGGAGTAACTTTAGATAGATAGTTCCGCATACAGATCGGGTTGTGACATGCCTCTCTGACCAGGGTGGCAGAAGAAGAAAGGGGGGAGTAAGGCACATGAAGCAGTTTTTCAGCCAGTGAGGGCAGGTCTAAAGGGGGCAGCAAGGGTGGTTGCACCTGCAGGCCAAACAATGCAACTCACGGCTTTAATTTGTTTGTAATCTTGGCATTAAGTCTATTTGTATCAGTTTGAGGTATTTTTATCCTGCTTCTTATCCGATTTTTGTTGGTTTTCTTCTTCCGTATTTGTATTTTGTGCTGGTTTTATGTGATTTATTTGTGTATATTTTTATGTCTTTCTGCAGTTTTTTGATAATGTTGTATTTTAGAGTGTCTTCTTATGTTCTTCTTTTTCTTGCAGACACATTTGCGAGCAAAGTGGCCGCCGTGCAGGATCAACACGCTGACGCCTCTGTTGGAAACGTAACTGGAAGCAACGCCGTCAACGTTTTTCTGGGGATTGGCGTGGCATGGTCTGTGGCTGCCATTTACTGGAACATCAAGGGAGAGATCTTCGAAGTAAACCCGGGCTCGCTGGCCTTCTCTGTCACGCTCTTCACCATCTTTGCATTCATCTGCATGGCAGTTCTTCTATTCAGGCGCCGCCCTTCCATTGGCGGAGAGCTCGGTGGCCCCAGGGTGCCCCGCATCCTGACCACCCTGCTGTTTTTCGGCCTGTGGTTCCTCTACATCCTGTTCTCCAGCCTGGAGGCCTACTGCCACATCAGAGGCTTTTAAAGCAGGAGCTGCTCCGGAAGCGTCTTGCACAGCAACACACACAGCCTATGTACTTTAACCTTTGGTCCATACAGTCCACGGCTCACCACGCCCTCCAGGGCTCGCTGCAGTCTTCAGGCGTCCTGGTATTTGATGCAAAAACATGTCCGATATTAGACACTTAATGTACACACATGTAAACATGACACACTGTTACTGTGAATGCAAATGAGTGCAATCTGCAGCAGGAAGATGTAGAAGTTTTGAGGGTGTGAAGAAAGTCAGATGAAGATCAGCGCTGATTCTGCCCACAGCTGGTTCACTTCCCAGCCAGGTGGGGGAGCTGTTCTGCAGAATCAGACTCCTGAGTCCGAGGAGCAAAACCACAGAATTCACCCACATTTCTGCTGTCCTCTGCACTACAAGTTCATGTTTTTACACTGAAGAGGCGGAAAAAAAGGAGTCGAATGTTTACAAAACAATAACATTATGTTTGTTTACTACAGGATGCTCTCACAAAGACGTGTTTGGCTAACAGGTTGGGTGAAGCATTCCTCCACGCGCGCTGTAAATACAGAGGCGAAATGTAAAAATGTACCTGACTCAAACAAATTGAAGAAGCCACGTGTCTCTTTAGTAGATGGTTTCCTTGGTAACCTGTGTCGCTCTGACAGAGCCTGATTTTGCATGCACAGTTCCCCTTTGTCTGCATCCACCTGTAAATGACATCCCTGCATCTGTGGGTCAGCTTGGGGAATAGAGACTCTCCTGTACGGAGCATTGAGGCAAGCGGAGCTGAATGTGCACGCACGAGCAGCTAAGAAACTTTCGGAAAACTTGATTTACTAAACAAATAAAACTCTGCAGCACTCAGACAGAAAAGGATGTCTTAGGGAAAACACTGAAGCAGTATTAAAGCTTTCAAAAACCGCCCCGAGCTGCTCTTTGTTTATGCACAGTTGTTAGGTCTGCTCACTGACACATGCATGGATCACTGTCATTCTTAGTGGTCTTAACATTTAACAGGCTGAAAAAGGACCGTTTTAAGGGGGAACTTTGATCCAGGCAGTACAGGAACTTCATTTTTTTTAATTGACCTGTCAGTGTGCTGCTCCTTATTTGCATACCAGACATGGAAAGTAGTACTATGGCAGCACGCCACATCTTACCGTAACCATGACATCAATTAACATCAAAAACAATCTGACAGATTAGTTTACCAATGTTAACAAAACTTTGTAAACTTTCTAGAAGTGATTTTCTAGGTCGTCTCCTTTTGTATTTCTGACCAACCTGTAGAGTAGTACTGTTCTGTAAATCAAACTAGAGTCAATGATGCTGTTGCAGAATTTAGTGGATTAGGTTTTGATATTTTTTTGCATTGTGAGGAAGCTGCCCTTTAACCTCCTGAACAGTGTGTGTATCATCTGCTGTCTGCATTCTGTTTTTACTCGTGATGAGAAGAGCTGCAGGTTGGAGGCTTGATGTGAGTCAGGACAGAGTTCACCCTGTTTGAATGTTCTTGCGGTCCGATGTTGCAGTGTTGATCGTCTCCCTCCGTGCATCTCTTCATCCGGTCCTTGTGAAGGAAGGTTTTTTGTGTAAGTAGCATGTTTACATGATGAAACGCCGTGGAACAATGCCGCTTCTCGCCCACAGGTCAGCTGGACCTGGAGGCTCAGCAGCCGGACACAAAGTTTCCAACGATTTGCTGCGTTTCCATGAAATTCTGTACTAACTGTGGGCTTTGGCCTTTTGCTGTTCTGTAGCTAGATGTGATGCCTCCCTCCTCCAGAGGTCCCCTCTCTGTGTGTCTCTCTTCCACCCTCCCTCGTCCTCCGTGTTCCTCTGCATATGCATGACGAGTCCCCGTGTGTTTGCTGCATGGTCTACTGTGATGGACGCCTACAGGCAAACTTTACTGGATCCTTCACTTTTCGTTTATTTGCCAACTATTGTGAAGCACGTGCACACAAACACACAGAGGTTAACACACAAATGTAGTTTTTCTTCTTATTTGTCAGACAAATATACTCACAATGAGTTTGGGATATTGTTATTTACATCAGTGCTTTTACTGTTTGGTCTGCATTTTAATTAAATATGTCAAAGTTTCCTTTGATTTTACTAATAATGAATGAGAAGAAACACAATTTTCATTAGTTGGGTATTTACTACCCCAAAAATGAAGACAATAATTAAGAATGTCCTAAATAACAAACATTGACCATGTCATTAGCGGGTATTTGCTCCATTTGCTGCAATGACAGCTTGACAGTGATGTCTCAAGCTCCTCACTAGACTCACGATGATGTTCTGATGCATTCCACTCTTCTGCGCGCTACATGCAGTTCTGCAGGTCACAGGGGGCTCGATCATCCAGTATCTGCTTCAGCTGGTCCCAGACGTGCTCTATGGGGTTCACGTCAGGGGTCAGTGCTGACCATACCAAATGAGACACTCCCACTTCCTGAAGTCGAGCTGTGTCAATTCTGGCACCATGTGCTTGAGCATTATCATCCATGAACAGAAAATTTGAGGTGTTCTGGTAGACTTGGGGGATGATGATGGTTCTATGATGTTTCTGATGTAAGAGCGTGCAGTGACTGGATCATCTGCAAGAACCAAATTATTTTGCTCTGATTGGTGATCCCTGATGACTGTTGCACCTCCTCCACCAAAGCCAACCCTGGAGACCACATTGACCTCGGCGTATCGCTCACCTCGCTTTACCCATCAATGCTGATGACCATAATTTCTGTGCAAGGTGATTGTGGTGCATGTTAACACTTATTCTGATTGTGGGTGATTAAGTCATGCGAAGACGGCATGTGCTCCAGAGAGGGCTTTGGCGCACAGTCTGGTCAGCCGCTCCGTACAAGCAAACTGCCGGACTGCATAGAACCGTGTCTCTGAGCAGAGGAGGGTGCGTCTAAGGCTACAATTTGTTGTTGGTCGCACGTACAGTATTAACTGTAACCCTTCTTCTGGGTCTGTGTGGCCAATAAACAAGACCAGCGCTTGGTTTTATGTATACAGAAAATTACATTACATTAGTCACTTGCATAATAAATAAATAAAAGGCGTTCTCAGGAGATCGTCTTGCTCCATGTTAACTGCAGCCGTTTTTGTTTGTAACAGAGTTCTGTCCTTGCTTCTTCTACAACCGTTTCCTGTATTTTAAATAGTTCTGCTGATGTAAAGATGTATTCTGATCGAACGTGTGATGGATGTAAACGTTTGTTATAATCTGAGACGTTATTTGGAGCCCATGTTTACGGTTCCATCCCAATCGGATCTTTGATCAGATTAAAGTCATTTGGCACATGTACACACAGCTAGTGTACAGGACGGTAAACCATGGATGCAATGTCCAGGTCACGTGGTCTTGCACTGCAAACGTTCATGGCGGTGTCTTGGTGTCAGTGGAGTCACCTGCAGCGGTTGCCTGTTATTCAAGTCAAAGCGGCGGAGTCGAATGGTTTGTCTAGAAAGGCTGGTACCCTCACATCTGGTAAACGGGCCTGCAGTGGTGGCATTTGCTAAACCATGTCTGAGTGCAGACATCCTTAGGTTCTAGTCATGGTTGTGCTCTGTCACTGACTGGGCTCCACTCCTGGGTCTGTTACAATATCTGCCGATGACACTTTGAGATTCACCAAGTTCACCTAAACAGCTGACTTCCTACTGCCAACCTGAAGGCGCTGCGACGAGGTGGCATTGCTCGTCAGTTAGCGCCGTCGTGTGTTCATGGCTGTTTGAATAATGAACTTGGAATGACTTACTGACTAAATCAGCTTTTTATACCCACAGAATGTTGATCTTGGTGTCACATTGAAAATGTTTTTCTTTTAGAATTTTTGGCACAATATCCCAAACTTATTGTGAATAGTGTACACTTTACAGTAAATGGTCGATTCAAACATAACTCAGCATAACAGCGCTCCTGATAGACCTCATAAAAGTACATTCTTATATTTTTAACCTTCATTTTGTCTAAGTAACTGCTTAGTGAAAAATGAAAGACAAAAAGAAATTAATTTATTTTGGTTTTAATTGATAATTTGTATGTTTTTTTTTTTAGCTTATATTTTCTGTAAAGCACTTTAAAATGTCCTGCTTTGCTTTAAATTCATTCACACAGAATAGCATAAACACAAACAAACATACCCAGAGAAATACAGATACACAAATACACCCATATAAACACACTGATGTGCATCAACTAAAATCAGACAAACAAAACACAAGAGCAGACTCACATAAATACACACCCAAAGAGAATCACACAGACTCATTCTCCGTTGTCTGCTGATTCTTGTTTTGTCCCCTCTTTGTCAATAACAAACCCCACTGTTTGCACAGTGTCCCCGGTCATTTTTGTTTGTTGGTGTCCAATATTTTTGTGTAAGTGTTCAAACCCCCCACCCCCACCACCCAACTCTACAATGTCTGTCTGTGAAATTGTTTACTGTGATGATGAAAATTTGTTTTTGCCTAAATCTTTGTAGGGAGTATACAACTGACTTGTTATTACGATATGGTCTGATAGACATACATTTATTCAATATTGTAATAAATTAACAAAATATTATATTTAATTTTTTTTATGAAATGGAAAAAAAAAAACTCATAAAAAATGTCAGTTTTGGGTTGGTGTTTTTTTTTTAGACATGGCATGAGGTTTAATGTGTTAACAGAAGAACATGAAGGTCTTTAATCAAGTGAAGTTGACCTAAGTTAAATATAATTTATCTATTTTAAAGGTGTCACGTGTCTTTTTTTTCATTACACATATTCTGCACTACATGTGGTTTTAAATTATTTCTATGGGGTTTGTCACCTCACTGGGATGATGCTCCTTGGTGTTATTTTTCTCCAAAACCACCTGATCCAGACTATTAAAAACAACTCCAAACTACTTTATCAGATTAAAAGCTCCTACATTCAAAAACAGTCTACTGTTTTTCTCATTCACGCCTTCATCGTTGTGGTTTTATAATAAATTAGAATGCAATTTGCAAAAAATAAATAAACATAAGGACCAAAGGTGGTGAGATTACAGCCAAATCTGCAATGTGGGATAATTCTGCACAGTTTTTCAATTATTTTATTACATAGATAGTGAGTTTTGAAGCATCACAAAATTGCACTCCAAATCAGTGAACTGAACTGAACAGAAATAACCCATCTTTTTGCAAATCATGCCATTAGAAACCATTAAAACATATAAAGTTTGTTCATTTTAACACGCCCCATGAAAGGTCTGTACACTAAAAGCTATAATGCTAACAGATAATAATGGCTAAATTAATGTTTTGTGTGTCTGTACGTATAATAAATTATGTCAGAAACCTTTTCCTTCTCAAGCCAAGAATTTGGGTAAAACTGAATGGTTGTCAACAGGAAAGGAGAAAAATACAACCCTTGTGAATTTTAAAAACTTTAAAAAGAAGAAGAAACCATGGAAGAAACAAATACAAACGAATATGGCCTTTGTCTGCTCCATTAACAACAAATTAATAAAAACATTGTAAAACTGTAATTCAAAGATATTATTATTGATACATGAGTAGAAACGACTTGCTGACTAATTTTTTATTTTTTCTTTAATATTGGCCATGGTTTTTTCCGGTTCAAGTGCGCAGGTACGGATGTGACGCAGCGCGCCGGACGTGAAGTCGTCTTTCTCTGGTGACATGAGGGACGCAGCGATGTCCGTTTGAGCGGATATTCGACTAATCGTTCTGTGCAGTTGTAATTTGTTTGGTTAAAATTGACCTCGGCTTTGGTCGAAGGTCGCCGCGGGTCTCTGTTGTTCGGAGTTTAGCCCAAAAATAACGGAAGGAGGTAAGGCTAGCTATCGCGTGCTACCGCCATTGTTTATGGGCCGGCGGCAACCGAGGCCTCGACTAATTCCTGGAAACTCGTTTTACTAATTGCATAAATCCTGATGATTTTGTAACCGGGTTAATTGCAAAGATATGCCATTAATGATAGTTTTTGTGACAGGTATTGTGGTCTTCACACAGCTGCAATTTGTGTCTGTCATGTGTGTTCTCGGTAAACCATCAGTTTGTTAAATAAATAAATAAGTAACACGGTTTTAGATTTCCTTTGTTTGTCTTGTCTGTCAAAAAGAGGACTAAACTAAGCTTTTGTGTTTAAGAAGGCAATTGTACCAATATTGAATTAAAAATACCAAAAACATTTTGGCGCGTTCGGCAGAGTGCGCTCTAGGCTTCAAAAGACGTGTTGAAAGCTCATGGGAAAACATTTGGTAAATTAAAGTGCAATTAAAACGGTGGCTGTGTTTGGTGGAGAGTAATTCCTGCTGTGAAATCTCATTAAAGCTGGAAGAATTCCTCCGGTGCACGGTTTCCATGGAGACGCTAAACGATCTTTGGAGACGGATCAAATTTGTAGTCCGGTTATCCAGTTACTATCCACTTAAATTTTTAAAACTCAAGAGAACAGGGAGGTCTCATGTTTGGAAATTTTAAATACATTTTTGACCAGTTTCAAAAACAGTGAAGCTGTTTTTTTTTTTTTTAATCTCATTCAACAATTTACAGATAATTAAACAGAAATGTTTAATCTGATTCAATAATTGCATTCATTTTAAACATTTGAGATCATTGTGTCGTTGTAATTGTCAACTAACAGTAGCTAGCCTAAAATTTACACCATAAAAAGTATTTAATCAATTTTACTTTTGTCTTTACATCCATTTACGAGTAGAGCTTTCTGGTTAGATAAAATAATCGTTTTTTTTTTTGTACTAAAACGTTAAGTACGGTTTTTAGAATTTTTTTTTCTTAAAGACACATTTTCTGTGAACTTTCCTTTTTTTTCTCTTTTACCTATTTTGAATTTTGACCAAAAACACGATCTTAAATGTTTCAACTATAAAATATTAACATTTAGTGGATGTGGTTTCTTCGGGGGGTTTTTTGTTGTTGTTTAGCAGGTAAGGAGAGATGTCGTATTACTCATCCTCCCGTAGTTCATCTCGAGCAACTGACTGTAAAGTGTACGTCGGGGACCTCGGCAATGGAGCAGCCAAGGGTGAGCTGGAGCGAGCGTTCAGTTATTACGGGCCGCTGCGAAGCGTGTGGGTGGCCAGGAACCCACCTGGATTTGCCTTTGTGGAGTTTGAGGACCCCAGAGATGCAGAGGATGCTGTCAAAGGCATGGATGGAAAGTGCGTTGCTTTTTTTCTTTACTCACTAATTATTGATTTACTGGCAATGACAAACATTTTTAAAAGTTGAATTTGTGGTTCTCTTTTATGAAATTTCAGGCTCCTTTGTGGGTCTCGTGTTCGTGTAGAGATGTCCACGGGTCTTTCCAGGAAGGGCCGTGGACGCCTCAGCCGTCGGCAGTTTGATCCCAACGACAAATGTTACCAATGTGGGGACCGGGGCCACTATGCCTACGACTGCTACCGCTACAGCAAGAGGGGCCGTCGCAGCCGGTATACGTTTCCTCCTGTCATGGGTTTCTGTCTGCAGAACAGCAGCAGAATAGTAATGATAACTTTTTTTCCCCCCTCAGGTCTCGCTCTCATTCAAGGTCTCACTCCAGATCCAGGTCCCACGGGCGCCGCTACCACTCTCGATCCCGTAGCCGGAGCCGAAGCTACAGCAGGTACGGTGACATTAAATGTTTTCTCTGACTGAATACGATTAAAACACCTAGAGTTTAGTAATGGTTTCTTTGTTGAGCATGTGAACAGTTTTGACCTGACTCTCACACTTGTTTTAGGAGCCGCCGTCGCTCCCCCTCTTATTCCAGGCGCCGAAGCAGGTGGGAATTCCGCTTTAAAGCTTCGAAAGCAGAGGTGTCTGTTCTGACTGAAGAGATAACTAAATCTTTTTGTTGCTCACATTAGGTCTGGTTCCCAGGCTCGGTCCAAGTCCAGGACTTCAGTGAGAAGGTTGGCTGTCATACTTGGGTTATTTTGTTTGTGCATTTCTGTCAGAAGTGTCTCTGCCAACACTGCAGATCTGTTGGAATAATGATCAGTTATAAAAGACTCCCTCTGACTGACAGATGAAATTGATTTTTTTAATTGAAAAATTAATTAAATTTCTTTTGAATTGTGGGCATGTGAAACTTTTTCTCTAATACTTAGTTCTTTCTGTAACCCTAGATTGTTTTGGAAGAAAAAATGAGAAATATCTGTGACACCACAGTGATTGTTTTCTCTGTGGAAAGAAAAAATGGGTCTGTTGTTTCCTGCTCACACTAGCTTCGTATCAAATTTGTTTTTGTGCTGCCGGCAGTTTGGCCTCATGCCAGGGATGCACGGCAAAAGAGCCTCAGCTGGATTCCTCTCTGCCTTCTTACCAATGATGATGAGAAAAAAAGCATAGCATTTCCTTGCGGGAAGGATGACAGAACCGGCTCCTGATGAGGGTGCCTGTTATCATTTTTTTTTTTTTTTATTCTCTTTCAGTCGTTCCCGATCCAGGTCTCGGTCTCGGTCTGGGTCTGCACCAAGGGGGCGCTCTGCTTCCCGATCCCGGTCCAGATCCAGATCTAGATCTCGATCTCCATCTGCCAACCACAAGAGGAACAGGTAAGCCCTTAACCTTTATCTGTGATCTAAGTTAGCAAGTATAAACCGTCAAAAATGTGTAAATCTCAGTCTTGTGAATGTAACTTCAGTGCAGGTGGAAGCTGCAGTGAGGTGTAGATCAGACACTTGTTTCAATCAGAAAGTCAACTGAGGTTTCACATTGGCTAGGCGAGATGATGCATTCTAGGTCAGGGTGTTGAACAGGCCCTTCCTCCACCTGGGACTCAGCCAAGGAAGTGACGGACATCTGCAGAGATCCCTCGTCCTTCGCAGCAGAGATCTTCAGCCTCAGCTGGGGGCCAATAATGTACTGGGTGGCGTAAAGCAGAGGGACATGGCCCTCTGTCTGCTCCAGGGAGGGGTTTACTTGATAAAGATCTGGATCTCCTGTGCTCTTATTTCAGATCTCTTGTGTGTCTCTACATTTTTTTTCTTCACCAATCCAGATCCAGAAAGGAGAGCACAGGAAAGACAGTGGCATTAACATGTTAACTTTTCACTCAGCAGATAAAAGCAATGAGATTTAGAAGTAGAATTTACTGTTGTTAAAAACTAAGTCGCAATTATAAATGTTTTTTTTTTTTTTACCTTAAATTTAGATTTTATTACCTGAATTTGGCTAGAAAAGAAGATATTTTGAGCTGATAAGCAGCTCCAGTGGTGTAACTTGGGGTAAGCATCTTTTGCAGCAGATTTGTTTATTTTTCATATTTTCTTTAAAGCGTGTGGTGGGAGCTGAGCACTGCACTGACACCGCAGCTGATCCCAGGCCCAGGGTCTGCCAGCTGGCGGTGTGTACGTCCTGCAGGAGGGTGACTAAGAGCTGACCTGAGATCAGCCTGCGACTGCATCTGGTGTTAGACAGCGAGAAAGAGGTCGACCTACTGACCGAACCCCCCCCCCCAGAGAGAGAGTGGGTGACTGTCTGTTCGACCGACGCACACGCTCAGACGAGATCAGCTTGCACACACATGCAGTTGTTCAACTAGAGTCACCCGTCCAGCCAGCCTTCAGACGTACCAGAGGGCTGACCTACACAGATCGCAGTTCGACCGTTTAAATCCATTACCAGACCCCCCTACCTACCAGAGCTCTCCGGCTGCGTCTTAGCTTCTGAGTGTGAGAGAAAGCGCTGACGAGAGATCAGTCTTCAAGAGCCTCCCGCCGCAGTGTCTCTGCAAGTTGTAGTCATCCGTCCTTCAGTCCTTTCATCCTTCGCTTCTCTGTACTTGTTGTTTCTACCACTGTCTCCAAAGGTAACCAAAAACCAACCCCCCCTGACAAGCTCATGTTGATGATGGTGACAAAATGTACAGGCTTTCTCAGCCTTAAACAAGCATGCTTATGTTGCAGGCATGAATGAGAATGAGAGAACGACTGGAAGACTGAATGAGTGTGAGAAAGTAATGACGAGCTGATGTCTGAGGAGGTTATCTCGTCTTTTTCTACTTGTTTAACATCATTTAAGCTTTATATGTCTAGCCATTATTGTATTTGCCCTTGGGTTTCAGGTACATGTGCAGCTTTGACTCTGGACAACTATTTAAAGTCCCACTCTGACCATCTATTTTCAAAGCCTTCCCTGTGGTCTTTAATTATGTTAATGCCAATTTTAGACTAAACCAAAAAACCTGTCGTTTCTGCAGAACAGCAGGAGTTCATTAGAAGTTCACCTCTGAGTTTTGGGCGGGACTGTTGGCGTGGAGAAACCCTGCCCCCCTTCCTTTACCCATAACTAAGAGCTCTTTGTTTAAATGCTTTCCTGCTAGCTTACAGGCCCCTAACCTAACAGTACTGGTACAACAGAAATGGCGAGTAATATCTAAGCTATCAAGTTTGGAAACAGATGTCAGCTCGGATGAGGAAAGCAAAGACGTGCGTGGAGGTGCGTTAGAATGTAGCCTGCCCAGCATGGTTTCAACGTCACAACCGCGATCTTTGTCAAATGGCATTTTTCAATTGCTCTTGATTCACAGCGATTTGAAAAAAGAAATACCCAGAAATACAATTTCAAGCTTAATTTTGTATGTTTTACCTCATCAGAAAAATGCCCTAAGGACGTGTTAAAAACACTATTTTCATCTGAGTGGGTCTTTAAAGAATAGTCATCTCAGAGGAGATAAAAACCTACAAGTGTATTTAAAACACAAAGCTGTTTGCATGAACCTGATATTCATGCGGTTTAATAACCTTGTATCAAATTAAGAAATATGTGCAGTTTTAATCTTCCCTCTGCAGCAAATTAATTCCTGTCCATTTGTGTTTCAGT
The DNA here is from genome assembly GCA_036245035.1 of Adrianichthys oophorus. Classification (NCBI taxonomy): domain Eukaryota; kingdom Metazoa; phylum Chordata; class Actinopteri; order Beloniformes; family Adrianichthyidae; genus Adrianichthys; species Adrianichthys oophorus. Next base: position 2,721,390 of record BSAI01000072.1, on the reverse strand, counting down.
CGCTCCCGTTCAGCAACTTCCAACCGAAGCCCCACACCTGCTGATGACTGAGTGAGGAAGAGTTTGTCCCCCTTTACCACTTCCCCCAGCAACCCCTGCACCCCCCAACAGCTTTTACACCCCAGTTACAGCAGCCGCTTGGTTTTCTTATGTTTTTTTCTCTCTCTCTTTTTTGGTATGTCTGTTTAGTCCCAGGGTTGCAGGTTTAGTTTCATCCACAGGACTGTGACCTCTGTGCGGCTTCAGGTTCAGTCAGTACAGCAGGTAGAAGAAGACATGGGGGAATTATTTTAAATGTTGCTGCTGCTTCCTCCTCAGTAGATTTGCAGCGAAGATAGGAAACAACCTTTGATGCATCTGACTTTTAGCAGCCTCGGAGTAAGTTGCGGCAGAAGATTGGATCAGAGTTTGAGAAAGACATTGAAAATAAGAAACTTGTTTACGTTGAACTCAAATATCAGAACCTTCTTGAGCTGCAGTGTTGGGAAACACTTGCACACTTCATGAATGTTAGTTTCTTCTCATACTGGATTAGTGATATGGTTTCTGGTCTGCATGCCTTTAAATATCACATTCCTGCTGTTTTTGTTCTTTTTTTCTGCCCTTTTTACTAATAGGATCAGCTTTAGTGCTGATTGTCCCTTCGATCTGACTTGGTTTTAAGATGCATACAAAGCTGTAAATTGACTTCTGCAGGGGCTGCTTTGTTTGTTTGTTCCTGGCTTATATGGTTATACTGTGGCAGTTTTATTTTTGAATAAACATGTTCAACATATCTTAGTTGCGTTGTGTTTTTTGTTTATTAATGAATGAAATACTTGCACACTCAATTTCATAAAAGCAATCATAAACATGTCTTTCAGGCTTTGAGGCTTGTCTAAAAATTCAATTAAACCTCATATATTTTTCCCTCCCGGTTTGCCTTAAAAATATATGATCTTAATTTCGATTCATTGACTTTTTAAATAAACCATAATCTCTTCAGAAAACTTTAATGTTTAGAAAAATAATCGCGTTCGAAGCTGTGGAAGTCGTTTCATTGGAAATAAACAAGTCCACGCCTGCAGAATTTTCTCGTCTTCCCATTGGTTGGGTTTGAAGTCATAGAGTTACTGACAACTGTTTGAGCCAATTGTAAGGCGCGTTCTCCTCAAAGTGGGTGGGGTTAGAGGAGCTTCGTTTTTCATGATTTTTCCGTCCATTTCAGTTATTCGTCACTACCACCTCTCTTTTTAACCGGGACAACATGGCTACTGCAGCGAGCCGCTACTACAACGAAGACGGCAGGGCAACTAAAAGACAGAAAACCGACGGAATGGCCACAGTGAGTTGGCTCTTTTTGCTCGCTCCGTTTGTAAATACTGCTGTTAGCTTAACAAAAACACCCAAGCTCGGTTCCTCGGCTGTTCTAGCTGAGTTTTATGGTTCAAATGTGCAGCTGTTGTGCGTCGCTGTTGTAGGTCATTTAGTTCGCGTGAAATGAACGCGTCGCGCTGCGTTTTCTTCGGTTATTTGTTTCGTTTTTGAGGCGCAGCGTCTGCTGTGGAGCCTCGTGAAATGAGGGCGGACTGAGTTGTGTTCCGCGGCAGCGAGGACGTTTTTTGCCGCCGGGCCTTCCCTCATCCCGCCTTTGTTCCAGCTTTCCGGAGAAAGTTAGCAGTCTGCTGCTAGCTCCACGTTCAAACCCGAGCCGGGCCGTTCAAGTCAAACTCGAACAGAACCAGCACTCGCTGTTATTTTCAAAGCTATTGTTGATAAATGTGGACTGGTTTAAAATAAGACAGGAGATTGGCACGTGACCATTGGCCCCCTTCCCCCAGCCCACCTGATGGAGGCTGCAGCCGGATCTGAACCCGCGTGAGCTATGGGCTCCGTTATCCGATCAGTATGGAGCGTAACAATTCATTTAACTACCATTCGATATTTGTGGTTACCGATACGATTTATAGTAGATTTCAATACCAGGAACTGAACGATTTCTTCAAGATAATCACGTGTAAATTAAATATATGTACAAACAAACAAGGAAACAAGAATGAATGTTAAATCCATTCACAATGTAGTTTGATAAAGTTCAGGCCGCTGTTGTTTTCCACATCAGAATGGAGTGATGGTTGATCAGTTTTTGCTGCATCACATGGGTGTCCGCTGTGATGGACCTTGGTCGTTTTTACGTTGCAGTTAAAAAAAAAACAAAAAAAACATACCATGTCTCAAACGGTAAATTCCAAGTTCGATTATCGATTTACATCATTTTGAAACGATTTTTTTTTAAGGTATAGTTCCATTCTGCCTCAAACAGATCAATCTGGTTGGCTCATAGGAATAGATATTTTGTCATTGATTCATTACACCCCTACTGATCATGAAAAGTAGAACACAAATTTTCTGGCTGACATCCTCCCCATAGGGATACGAAGACCCACATAAGACCCTTCCCTCAGTGGTGGTGCATGTCCGGGGGCTTGTGGACGGTGTTACCGAGGCTGACCTTGTGGAGGCCCTGCAAGAGTTTGGAGCCATCAGGTGGGGTGGAAAAAACACACGCACAGGTGCTCGTAGTTTGAAAGGTTTCCTCATCAATAGAGTTTGACACAAACACCACCCTTTGTTTTAGTTATGTGGTGGTGATGCCAAACAAGCGACAGGCTCTGGTGGAGTATGAGGACATGAACGGTTCATCCACAGCTGTAACCTACGCTGCAGACAACCAGGTGTACATCGCCGGCCACCCAGCCTTCATAAACTACTCCACCAGTAAGAAGATCTCCAGACCAGGAGATTCTGACGATTCCAGAAGTGTCAACAATGTTCTTCTGTTCACCATCATGAACCCCATCTACCCCATCACCACGGTAAATAAACCCAGGGAATGTGGCGAGCCTTTGTTTCATCCAAACATGACCATCTTCAGTACAGCACATGCTTATCCAACTCAACCAACAAAACATCCATGTAACAATAGACATTCAATTCATGGTTTAGTGAAAATCCTGAAAGGCAGAAGCTGCAGAGCAGGTCATTCACGGCTCAAAACCATCGAACATCTCTGTCGCAATTAGATCTGATGGCATCTTTTTGCGTATATATATATCATGTTTTATGTTTTACGCAGGAGAGAGCAGCAATAAAATATACTTGATTAAACCAACTCTGGAGGCATTTATGTGCTTTTAACCAGGAAACAAATGGGAAACCTGATTATTGGTAGAATTTTGTAAGAGTGGGACAATGAGGTCTCTCAGTTCAGTTGGAATGTGGATTAACTGAATAAATTCCAGAAAGTCAAAGATTATCTTGGATCACTGATGTTCAGGAAGGAAAGAAAAAATGTTTTAACTATGACTTAATATCTAAAAGCTTGCATTGTTTTGATGCCTGTGGATTTACTGTTAGTCTGGTTGTTTGTTGTCCAGGATGTTCTATACACCATCTGCAACAACTGTGGGCCTGTCCAGAGAATCGTCATCTTCAGAAAGAATGGAGTCCAGGCGATGGTTGAATATCCTTTTTGTCTTCATTACTCATGACATTTTTCTACAAGATGCAACGTGTTTATTTCTGAATTTGTACTGGAGGGCATGTCAAAGCTTTTCAGCGTCATCGGACTCTATGAATGGAAACTTCTTAACTCTGAATTCACGTTTGATTCTGTGCAAAGTGCTCAGCGGGCAAAAGCCTCGCTCAATGGAGCCGACATCTACTCTGGCTGCTGTACTCTAAAGATCGAGTATGCAAAGGTAAGAGCCCCTTACCCACGCAGAGGTTCAGTAAAAGAGAACCGCCAAAAATGTACCATGCACCCTCCAGAAACTAGGGTTAACAATCAGAAAAGAGGTCCAAGCAGGTTTGTTCTCCAAAAACACCCAGAACATTTTCCTGTGGGTGTAAAGAAGCTGTCGTCATACCATTTTACCTGCTTACTGAGTTTTTCTCAGATGTCAGTTTTTTTGCAAAGTATCTGCAATTTTTGTGTGCTGACAGAATGTTCACCCCCCAGTGAGGAGTGTTGGCTGCACATTGCCTGCAGTGCAGTATTCCCACAACTTTTGCAGCTGATATATCTGATAATTACAGTAGCCTGTGGCAGTTAATTGTCTTGTCCACTGCACACCTTCATACAAAAAAATGCATTTTTCTTTAACTAAATGACTTGAAGTGTTAACTAAAGATGATGGAGATAGACGGCGTTAAATTTCTGCCTCCTGTATTCCCCTCCTGTGTTTATTTCTTTGTTCAAATTATTGTGAACTAGACGATAAGCAGAAAAAAATGCCGTTGGAAAAAGCTCATATTGTGACAGAAAATATGCTGCAAGCTCCCTGCTCCGCTTCATTCTGATGCATCCACATGTAGTCAAACAGATCCATGTACGTCCTTGTTTTCCCCGTCCGAGCTGGAATTGGGATCAAAACTATACGTCTGAATAGCTTTAATATTGCTCACCATTTTTCTTGCACTGGTAATGTTAGGTTGGGGCTGTGAGGGGATGTATGCCAGTGGGAGAGAAGGCTTGCACCGCACCAACATCCCGCCAACAACTCAGAGGCAAAGTTCTAATGAAGTCTTGCCGCTCTGCAGAAACTAGGATAAAAACAACATAATCATCATTAAAACACCACTGGGAACAATTTAAAAACATCAACTTTTTAAAAGCCCCCTTCCGATCATCTTTTGATCAATTGTTTTAAATGGTAGTGATCTGCTCGTTGCGTTTGTGTGAAGCCGTTGGATAATAAAGGAAACTGAACCTTTAACCAGATCCTGCAAAATGTAATCAAATTAGGTTTTTGCTGTTTAAGTTTCAGACTTTAAGATCCACAAGAACACTTTTACCGATGTTCCTATAAACTTTGTTTCTGCAGCCCACACGCCTGAACGTGTTCAAGAACGACCAGGACACCTGGGACTACACAAACCCCAACCTGGGGGGGCCAGGTAAAACCTCTAGACAGCCCCCTACTTAAAGACCTGAGGCTGACCAGCCTTCACTTAGTTTTAAAGACTCTGTGGTCACACACACCGTTAGCCTAAATGGTTGTGGTCATCTCAGCAAGGTTGGTGTGACCTTACAGCTTGACGTGCAGAAGGCGACGACATGAAGCCATTTTACTGCACGAAAAGCTCATAACTTGTTGTTGTTGTGGGACTGGCAGGAACGCATTTGCAGACAGAAAGACATTTGCCTCCATACTGGGGACAATTAAACATGTCTAGACATTTTATTTTAACAAGTTGTTGGTATCTTCAGGAGGTATTCCTGCTGCCTGTGGCATGCAGCCCTGCTGGTTTAACTGTTTATGGGACAGCATCCAGTTTGAACACCTGAGTTCTGGGAAACTCCGCTTACTTATTGAAAGTTTTTCATCAAGTGCTTAAAAAAAAAAACCTGTAACATCGTTGTTCCATAAAGCTAATCTGACAGTTTATCTTGATCTGTCCACTAACACTTTGCTGATTGGGTGGTGACTAACTGGAACAGATCAGACTAAAAACTGGGTCAACTCTCCTCAGCTGGGTTTTTCTTTGACTGCCGACAGAAGCTTCATCCTGATAGAAGTGCTGCTGACAGACTTCATGTTATGAAGAGACAAACTCATTTGGAGCATTTTCTTCTCTGTGCTTGCATTTGTGGTTCCTGCTTCCCCCCACTACACCTGGGAATTCTTGTTTCTTTTTAGCCATTGACGGGAAATTCTAGGTGTCTTCTGTCGCATGGAGTGAAATTCTCTCCATTTTAAAAACTTTTTCGTTGAGCTCGACAAACTCATCAGAACCTCTGGTGCTCACTTCATTTTGATGAGACTAAGAAGTGAGAGCAGAGGTGTGGATCTGTCGCCTGCCATCTCCAGAGAACACGCACACGGCTTTTGTGCACCAGAGGGAAAGACATTCACACGCTGATAATCTGCAGCCACCATCTCCACATCTTCATTGAGGACACTCTCATACAGAGGGCCAGAGCTTCCAAGATACAAGGAGATACCCTACAAGACACCATCCATCCAACACGCCGACGTACTGACAAAACCACTCATTCCTCAAAGGCCAGAAGACACTTGACGAGTGCGGGGAGTTTTGGGCACCAAGCTACACTTGGTCCCTCCCCCCTCTTTCCCTTTCCTCGCCATGAAAGACACACGAAGCACGCCAGATGTACAACACCGAGCGGACACCAGAGGACTCACTGCCACAGACGAGGCATACTGATACAGACACATCTGCAGCATCCCAGCCCTTCACGTACCGTTTTGGGCTGCACTGCTCCACACTTTGCTGCAACTGATCCAGCCGTAGCCATTCACAGTGGAGACGACACGAGAGGAAGACAGGACACCATCCAGCACACCCAGTCAGGCCCAGTTTTTCTGTAAAACCATGTTTCCCTCCCACATGGAATTCAGCTTCTCTTGCTCTGTCCACCTGTCTCTACCTCTAATTATCTTGCAAATGATCCCTTTTTAGATTTGAAGAAGTGTAGTTGATTTCCGTGTAACGCCTTCCATGTAATGCAGGTTTGGCAATTTGCGGCTAAGAGGAGCCACACACCCCCGAACTGAAATGTGCCCTATGGCAGCTTCAATCAGCAAAAAATGCAACTCTAAAGGATGGAAACCAACCAACAACCAGCAATGAGCAAATCAGCTTGATAATGGATCCTGAGCTGGAGAGTTCCTCCAAAGATGAAATGGATGAGTGTGGGATGAAATGAACTGAAAGGAGTGTGGTGGAGCTGCTACGGCAAATGTCCTCCTCCCACTGTTAATGAAGATGCAGTAAGTAAATCGAGACCCTCCTCGGGAAATACCTGCACAGCACCACATGACCCAAAGCCCAGCAAACATCGCCA
>BSAI01000072.1:2685906-2714140 GCA_036245035.1 Adrianichthys oophorus | reverse complement strand
ACTTTAAAGCCATTTGTGACACGCCGTTCAGAGTGATCATCTGCATCCACGTTGTGTTTGCCATCTCTTCCTGTTTCTTTGTGGGCTGGCAGGTTTCATTGTGGATGTGTTCGGGGTAATTTTTTTTCTTAGTTATCCCCTCCCTGTGTCTACAACCAATTCTTATGCCAAATGAAAGGTGTCCTCTTGGAGTCAGTCTGGAGTTTAATGTGGGCGGGGGGGCGGGGTCTCTGCTGCTGCTCTCACAGGTCACATGATCTGATAATGCATGTTTGCTATAATCTGGAGGCATTTCCTCAAGTGGCCGACAAACATAAACAAACACGAAGGTTGGCGCCAGCTCTCGATGACCTTTACTTTCTCCTCTCCTGTCTGTTTTCAGAGGACGTGAATGCCAATCCCAACAAGCGGCAGAGGCAGCCCGCTCTGCTGGGGGACCATCCGCCGGAGTACGGTAAGGCCTGTGCACAAAATAATTTACATATTTCAGATTACAGAGTGTGTTTTATTTTCTCTTTAAGCTGTTCGACAACGTTGCATTACTTTTGCTTCAATGAAAACATTGTTATAGTAAATCTTATGTTTGTCGGGAAAGAGCCACGCCAACACTAAAGATTTTCAGTTTACACACCCGCCTTAACCCTTTAAGAAAACACTTCGCTGAAAATTGTGTTTTTTAACATGTTCCTCTAAACATTTTTCTGACGTATATAAAGAAATTTACACTTAAAATCATATGCCTGAATATTTCTTTATTCAAAATCGTGGTAAATCAGGAGCAGACAAAAAATACATAGAAGCTATTATGGCAAGCTCCCTACCTCCAGGTGAACAAATGGATCCATGTACGGCTTTGTTTTCCTCATCTGAGCTGGAATCTGATCAAAACTGTACAGCTGGATAGATCCAATTTTACTCTCCATTTTTGTTGCACCGCTAATGTTAGGTTGGGGGGTGAGGGGCTGTAAGACAGCGGGAGAGCGTGTACAAAGGGATGATGGGAATAATCATAAGTAAAAAAGCACTGGATCCCTTTTACCTGAAAAGAAGATAAAAATGGGGAGGGACCAGAGACGTCACAGAAGAAACCTAAAAAAGCACACGCTCTTTGACCTATCATAACTTTATAACTGTTTATGCAATTAATGTATTGTATTAATTCATTCAAATTTACATGGCTTCCCTGCCCTGCTAGGAGGTGGCTTCCATGGCTACGATGAAAACTATGGGTCCCCACCTTATGAGGGTCGACGGATGGGCCCTCCCATGAGGGGACGTGGAGGAAGAAGCTACGGGCCAAACTATGGACCTCCCCCGCCTCCCCCGGGCGAGTACGGCGCCCACGCAGACTCGCCGGTCGTCATGGTTTACGGCCTTGACCCGGTCAAGATGAACGCCGACCGCGTCTTCAATATCTTCTGTCTCTATGGAAACGTGGAGAGGGTGGGTGTCTCGGGACAAAGTTTCCGTTCTGATTCAAACAGGAGTTGTGTGTTTAAGCTGCTGCTGTTTTTGTAGTAAATCCTTTCACACTTAAGTTAACTTCAACTTCATCTACTGGCAAACAATGCCAGTAGATTTTTACGCATCACATCACTTAAACCAGACATCTGCCAGGCGGATCTTATAGCACATGGCTTTTTAAAAAAATGCCCTCAGTGGATTCTTTGCCTGTAAAGCTAATTGTTTTTCGCTCAAATGACTTTCAGCTTTTGTCAGGATCAGTAAACGGGTAAATCCTGTTGTGTTGGCTCTGTGCAGGTGAAGTTTATGAAGAGTAAACCTGGAGCGTGCATGGTTGAAATGGGCGACTGCTACGCTGTGGACCGTGCCATTACTCACCTCAACAACAACTTCTTGTTTGGGCAGAAGCTCAACGTGTGGTGAGTTAACCTTTGAGTGGTCAAACCTGCTTTCACATGGCAGGAACAAGCAACATGCATTAATATACTAGGAAACTTTGATTTTAATTAAAAACAGGAATTCAGTACGCCAACGCAAACAGGATTCACATTTACTTTCATTTTGAGGGTTATTATTTAACACTAACATAAAAAAGTTTATCGTCATACATTAAAAATGAAAATTTAATTACTGAGAATTCATTTTTAGTCTTTTAATGAGCCAAAGTCTTCAGTCAGTCTGGTTCCATGTGAAGAGGGAAAAAAAGGCAGCTCCTTCAGGAGGAAACTGCTGCTGGAGGCTTGAAGAGCCACAAAGAAACATGGATCCAGGATCGACCATCATGTTCTGGAAACCAGAGACAACATACGCGTATTTTCTGGCAAAAAGTAGGGATCACGCAGTAATCACGTACTTTTAGACTCGATTGAATCGAATGATGCATCCCAATCAGCAATTTATCATTTTAATCAGCGCTAAATATTCCAAGCTTATTTCAGATTAATGCCTAGTGGAAGTCTGCATATCATGAACGGATCATGATGTTTTGGCGTACGCGCAGCGGAATACAGCAGCAGTTTGAGCAGGAGGTGCACAGGAGCAGTTCGATAAAGTTAGCGAGACGCTCACAGATTCAGACTTCTAGAATCAATGACTCTATAATACTGACAGCGATTGTCTCTAATGGTTTGTCTTAACACAAACAACAACCTACAAAGGCATTTCAAAGACATATTTTATTATTTTTAATGACAATTAAACACACAGCAGTGAGACGGCTGCAAAGGGACCATCTACAAAGTGCAATCTCCTGGAAAAAGTGAGTTTTCAACTAATGAATGGTCATATTGATATGAGCTAGTCATGAAAACTCCTCATCAGTATTTTTAATGGAGATATGAATCGCATCTGGTCAAGAATGTTCAATAGTTCTGAAGATCCTAAAGCTGCAGTTTTCAAACTTTCTCACATAACTAATCATGACATGGTTTTTTTCTTCACACTTTATAGAAACACTTTTTATACCTGATCTTTAAAGCTCCTTTACAGAAATCCTCTCTTTCAGTGTAAAATGCTAAAACAAAAATTGCAGCAACCTGGTTTTCTTTGTTTAGCATTTGTCAGTTTTTAAAATTTTTATAAAAGTATCGGATCAACAGATACTCATAATCGAATCTGAGCAAAAAAAATAAATTGGATCAGGAAATCCCTAGGAAAAATCAAGAAACTAAACTTTCTCAGTCATCCAAATCCTTCCTGTTGTGTTGAGGGGCATTTCTTTTTTCTCTGGGAATCAAAGTCCTGGAATCTGGAAACAAAAGGAAGCGCAGGAAGGGGCACCCGTCCAACCTAAAGTTCCCTCTACAACAGTTTGGCTGGACATGAAACGGCCTCCTTTCTGCCCATCGTTTCCAGCAGAGGTTCATGCATATGAGGCCACAGGTCTTCAGGGCTGGGTCTCTCAGCCAAAATACAAGAAAGAATAAAAACAATTGTATTTATTTAAATCATAACTTTGTTTTTCTTCAAACCGGTTAAGAATTTTCATGTAAATGGTTGGATTGTTGTATTTAAAATCAGTCCAGCATTCATGTTAACGTTTAAAAAAAAAAACACTGGTCACCACAGCCGTGTCAGGTTTGTGTTTTTGTAACATCACTGCTGTGCAGCATTTGTTTTTGTCAGAGTTGTCCACACATTTGTAATCTCAGAAATTCTTTTTCTATGTAAAATGAACTTCAGCGTGGAAGTTTCTGTGGCAAAGAGCAGAACTGCAGTGAGAGACCACACTTCTTTGTAAACTAAGATCTCTGCGTCTTTCTTCAGTGTCTCAAAGCAGCAGGCCATCGTCCCCGGTCAGAGCTATGAGCTGGAAGACGGATCGAGCAGCTTCAAAGACTTCCACGGCTCCAGGAACAATCGCTTCACCTCTCCTGAGCAGGCGGCCAAGAACCGCATCCAGCACCCGAGCAACGTGTTGCACTTCTTCAACGCGCAGCCCGATGTCACAACGGAGATCTTCTCTGAGGTGGGTTTAAAGACCAGCCGACTGTGCTTGTTCAAGTCTGAGTTTGCTCATCCATTCATGTTCTTTGCAGATTTGTGAGGAGATTGGTGTGAAGAGCCCCGTCAACGTCAAAATGTTCACAGGAAAGAGTGAGTTTCCTCTGGATGAAGTCTGCACGCTTAAAAAGGTTTTCCACAGATTTATGAAAAACACTTTTTGCTGCTTTAACCACCAGGTGGCGCAGCCCCCAGTGACCGCAGTGCGTCTGGTCTGTTAGAGTGGGAATCCATCAACGATGCCATGGAAGCTCTGGCTCTAATGAACCACTACCAGATGAAGAACCCAGGTGAGCCAAAAGCTAAAATCCTGAATCATCCCTGGAACCAGAACGGTTCGGTTCAGATCATGCTTCTGTTCTGTTTGCCTAATTCAGAGTCTGTTGTGTGCGTTCCAGCCGGTCCGTACCCGTACACCCTGAAGCTTTGCTTCTCCACTGTCCAGCATGCCAACTGAAGCCGTTTGAATCGTGAGGATGAAGTCTGGTCCGTCATTCCCACGTTTTTCATGAAAGCTCACCGCAAATGTAACTTTAAAAAAAAAAAGCATAAACTGAAGCATTTCACTGTTCAGGTAATTCCTAATGTGCAAGTTAATGTTTGATATAATGACTAGAATATTAACTGATTACTGCATCTAAGTTTTTGGTATTTATGCCCCACAATAGAGTCAGTTCCTGAGTATTGGACTGCGAGTTGTCTTTTACTTTGATATTAAGCTAAGCAGCATGTTGGTTCTCTGCTGTGATGATCAGGTGGCTCTAGAGCAGCGGAAGAGCAAACCTTGAAATTTTATATCTTGTTTTTTTTCTTTCATTTTAAGCGCTGCCCGTTCAGTTTTGTGTCTGTCTGAAGGTGGAGAATTTTGTTCTAAGAAAATAAAAAAAAAAGTTAAAAAAAAAGATAGAGATTGTTTGTTTTTCTTTAAGTCTCACTCCAATCATCTTTTGACCTACTTTCAACATATTCCATCATCAGGAAAATGCCACTCCATTTTTAAATTTCATTCACTGATCTGAAGGCTGCATCTTTGTGCTGTTTGGATGGTCTTCCTGCACATTTACGAGAACTTGATCCACTTAAGTGGAGACTAAAGTAAGTGCAGGAAAACACAGGAACTGAGCTGCAGAAAATTGGCAGCGGCTGTCCTGGACTGAAGAGTAAATATGTGAACTATTTGGCTGTCCATCGAAGAGAGCGGAACGACATCCACAGAACGTCTGTGGTTACTCCTCCGAGGTGTTTGGAACAACCTACAAGTTGAGTTTCTTCAAAAACTCAGCAAATGGACGAAGAAGAACTGATGGGTGGCCTCACACGCTCATCAAACATTGATTTGATTTAGATTTCTGTTTTGTTCTTTTGCTGCACTTTGGTAATTGACACTTTTCGTTTTTGCTCAGTATTTGTCATTGTTGCAGACACTAACTTGTATGTTTTGTTGTTTTTTTTTTCCCCCAACATGTTCCAGTGCTTTCCTGTCCATCTTCTTCCTGTTCTCTCAGACCCTTAGAACACATGATCACTCTTACAAAGTTTGGTTCTGATAGAGTTTTGGTCCAATTTATGAATTTAAAGGAAGTTTTCTTCTCCAATGTTGATCTTAACAGGAATTATAAACATTTGTTCAATTTTAAAGACCAATATTATTAAACATTAAAAATGATCAGGACTCAATTAGTGTAGAACAATGTCAACAATGAAAGCACAGGAAGATGCTGTTTTTTAAAGTAATGTTTGAGACAACCTTCGTTGAAAACTTGCGCTGATGTCAGACTGACTGGTTTTTGGTCAAGACCTCTGTGATGCTCACATAAGCTAGTTATTCTGCGCATGTGCGCCACCAAAGTACATTTTTTGGACGGTAGAATGTCGAGAGAATATCAGCTCAAGGTGAGCACGTATGTGTTTTTAAAATGTATTTTTAGCAGTTTGATACAATAATTATAACCCGAGTTTAAATAATACGTAACTATACCAAACTTTCTTTGCTTTTTGTGGAATTTTTCACCCACGTGCTGACTAAGCTAGCGAGGGACGGACTGTACCGTTTCTCCTCAAAAAAAAAAAAATCTAACTTAAAACTTAATAACAACATGAGTACATTTCCCTCTGATTTTGTTGTATTGTATATTTAAACAATTAGCAGCCATTTGAAAGTGTTTTTCAGCATAAAGGCCGCGTTTATTCTTCTTGTTCGTTGGAGGGCGCCAACAGTTTTCGTGTTTAGCCTCCCAACAACCTGATGCTCATCACAGTGTAACCGAGCGAAGGGGAGGTTCACTTGTCTGCGTAAAAATAAATGACACCAGACAACGAGCCCGCTATTCGGTGACTGCCCACCGATCTTCTTTTTTTTTTTTTACATTCAACAGAACTCCTTCCTGTGACTGAACTTGCCACAATCCCTGGATTCTACGGTAACCCGGGAGGGACACCCCTCTCCCCCAAATTAAAGAAACCAAAGTTAGTTACATACGTCCACCCCTACAAAAGAAATGTCCCCACTTCTACAATGACATGAAATCAAAACGGCCGGGGAAATGAAAGAAAACAAAAAAAAAAAACATTTGAGACCCAATATGGCCTAATAAATGTCACTCAAACAGGAACCACCAACAACAATAAAATAAAAAAAAAACAAAACGATATTGTCTGTAACACAGGATATTAGTCAGCCTAAACAGTGGCTCACACGCAAGGAACCAAAAAAACAAACAAACAAAACAAAAGGTCCACTGACCATAAGACATAACCCCCACATGTCACATCATAATGAAGTCCTGATAACGTGATGGTGCACGCACCATCCTGCCACTGCGAGAGTATGACGGGGCTGTCCCAAGTGCACCACCCTGACTCTGTTGGGCTGTGTCACTGTGATGTCAATCCCCGTCGCCCGGGGAGCCCAATGAAGTACCTGCTGCAGGAGAGGACGGCGTCGGGGTGGAGTTGGGGTGAGAGGACATGCTGTTGCTCGGAGAACCAGCAGACAGGGGAAGAGTGTAACGCTTCAACCTGTCGTGATGTACAACTTGGGCCCTCTCCAGTGGGTCAAGTGGGTTGACAATGCGATACGTCAGAGTGGCCTCCACACCTGAAGCCAGAACCCGATCAACACGGTAGGGGCATTTCCAATGTGGGGCTAGTTTAGTGCGGCTCTCTGCTGGGTTATTAAGCCACACCAGCGCACCCTCCGTAAAGCCCTTGTGGTAAGAGTTCTCATCATGGTACAGTTTTTGTCTTTCATGCGCCACTGCCGCATTAACCCTGGCCGCACTGAAAGCCATCTCCAGCCGCTCCACCAGACATGACGCGTATGAAGGCAGCGAGGCTGCACTTCTAAGGCCCCCGACCCCACTAGGAACCAGAACCTCTGCCGGAATCCGGGCTTCCCGCCCGTGCATGAGATAGAAAGGAGTAAACTGTGTGCTGGAGTGCTTGGAGGTGTTGTAAGCAAAAGCAACGGACTTCAAATGGTCATCCCACTCCCCCCCATGAGACAACAACATCTTAGCCAACTGGTCAATAAGTGTCCTGTTGTGACGCTCAACCATGCCATCTGATTTCGGGTTGTATGCTGCAGTACGGGTCTTAGCAATACCCAGTAACCGACAGAGGCTCTGAATCACCTCTGCTTCAAACTGTCGGCCCTGGTCGGTGTGCAGCATCTCAGGGACCCCATGCACCAGCACGTAGTCCTCAAAAAGACAGCGGGCCACTGTCTCAGCAGTCTGGTTGGGCAGAGCATACACATTCACAAATTTAGTAAAGTAATCCTCAACTACCAAAACATATCTGTGGCCCCGAAATGTTATAGGAAGCTCCAGGATATCTGCTGCCACCCGCTGCAATGGGCGTCTGACTGAAGACCCTCCCATGGGGGCCTTGGCATTAGGAACCGGGGATCTGCGTGTCTGGCAGGCGCGACACTGCTCACACCACCGTCTGATGTCTTTCAGCATGCAGGGCCAGGAGTAGCTCTGTCGGGTCTGCTCCCAGACTCTCTCAGCAGAGAAGTGAGCTGCAGCAGGGCCCCCATGCAGATGACCCAGAATGTCAGGCACTAGGGATGAGGGGACCACCACCTGCACCTGTCTGACACCAGAGGGAAAAGACGTTACAGTCCGACACAGTAATCCCTCCACCACGGACAGGCGGTTAAACTCAGTCCACAGCTTTTGGAGGCCAAGAGAGGAGCCCCTCATGACTCGGCGAGGTGGTCTGGACTCGCCCTGCCCCAGCCAGGCTAGAACAGTGCAAATGTCCGAGTCCTCCTGTTGGTGTGCCAGCATCTCAGCGTTACTGTGAGATAGAGAGTAAGTGGGCTGCTGCACACTGGCAGCAAGCACACCCGACGAAGCAGCCACATGGTTGACAGGGTCAGGAGGGACTGGCCAGCGGGACAATGCATCCGCGTTCCCATGACTGGAGCCATCCTTGTGAACCATGGTCCAGTTAAAGGGGTCCAACTCCAAAACCCACCTGCCTCTTTTCCCTGAAGGGTCATGGTCTAGCCCCATCTTCCTGAGGCCCAGTAAAGGGCGGTGGTCTGTGATAATAGTGAACGCAGAGAGACCCACATAATGTCTGAACTCTCGCACAGCCCACACCACAGCCCAGAGTTCCCTGTCAAAGGTAGACCACCTTTTCTGAGCAGCTGTGAGAGCCTGGCTCGCAAAGGCTACTACGCGCTCAAGTCCATCCACTACCTGTGCCAGCACCGACCCCACAGAGTCCTTAGATGCATCAGTGTAGACTCTGAACGGCAACGTAAAGTTAGGTAATGTCACTACAGGTGCAGAAGTAAGCACCTGCTTCAAATAAGTGAAGGCAGCCTCACACTCAGGCGTCCAGTCAAAAGAAACATTCTTGCCAGCCAGTCTATTCAGCGGGGTGGCATACCCAGAAAAGTTTCGGACAAACCGCCTGTAATATGAGCATAGGCCCACAAAAGCTCTCACCTCGGAGGGAGTGCGAGGCGTCGGCCAGTTCCTTACTTTGTCTGTGTTGCGAGGGTCTGGCTGGAGGCAATTTTGAGAGACAAGATGACCCAAGAAAACAACATGATCTCTGGCAAAATGACATTTGTTGGGGTTCAGTCTCAGACCTGCCCCCTGTATTCTAGACAAAACCTCATCCAGATGTTGCAAGTGGTCCTCAAAAGTGTGGCTGTAAATCAGTATATCATCCAAATACACCATGCAAATGTGCCAGGGGAGGCCCCTCAGCACGAGTTCCATCATGCGCTGAAAGGTGGCTGGTGAATTGGTCAGGCCCATGGGCATGGCTCTCCACTGATACAGGCCCCTGCCTGTCGTGAAAGCCGTCTTCTCCCTGTCTCAGCCACCTCAACCTGCCAATAGCCATTTGAAAAGTCCAGTGTAGTGAACCAGGCTGAGCCAGCTAGTGCATCAAGGCTATCATCAACTCGAGGGAGAGGGTGTGAGTCTTTGATTGTCACCGAATTGAGACGGCGATAATCAATACAAAATCTCCACTGCCCTCCTTTCTTCCTGACGAGTACCACGGGAGATGCCCATGGGCTGCAACTCTCCTCCACCAACCCATCCGCCAGCAACCCAGCCACCTGACGTTCAATCTCCAACTGCTTACCTGGAGAAGCCCTGTATGCCCGCTGTTTAACAGGGGGGTGATTGCCAGTCTGAATACGATGTTTAACCAGAGTGCATCTGCCCGTATTTTTATCAGATGTACTGAAAACAGCACAAAACCTCTCCAGTAGCGCAGATAATTCTTTTCTCTGTTGCTCACTGATAGGGGACTCCTCCAAGGTGACAGGGAGGGATGGGGGCTGGACCTGGATAGTGTGCACATCAGAGGAGGAGAGAGATGATGTAACATCAACCCCATCCAATGGGTACAGCTCACCCATATGTAGCCCCTGTTTCAGTTCCACTGCGGTCCCCTTTGGGTTAAGGACCCGAGCGACGGTGACTCTGTCTTTAACTGTCGTCACCGCATGAGCCACCACCAGTCCAGTTGCGTCTGGAACATTAGGCTCCAGATAGCCCTCAAAGTCACAATTCAGCAGACCTGCACCTGCTGCCGAAGACACAACCACCGGGACCAAGGCCTCACTCAGGGGCGGAATCGACCTGCTTTCAGCCACCGACGCATTGCAGCATATAGGAGCTAATTCTCCCCCTCGCAGCAGGGGGACGCTGACATCCCATAACTGGAGCACACCACAATTCAGGTCCAGCAGGGCATGGTGCTTGGTCAGAAAGTCCAGACCCAGCAACACAGCCTGTGTGGACTCACGCAGCACATAGAAAGTGTGTTGCCAACAGGTGGGCCCTAAACGAAAGCTCACTGTGATGGTGCCCAAAGTGTCCAACAACTGTCCATTAACTGCACGTGAATCAATGTAGTTTTTCCTGAGGGGTCGGCTCCGTAGAGCAGGAACAGACATCCGATACGAAAATCGGCGCTAATCATACAGACGCACCTGAGTCCACCAGAATAGAGACCTCTGTGCCCTCAACCACCCCTCTAATGTAAGAGGTAGGGTGATTCACATTAGATTCAGGGTCAGACTCAGGTGGACTAAAGTCCTGATAAAAGGGGCCCCTACAAAGTGGAGCTGGAGTCTGGGCCTCGACACCAGCTACTGATAGTTTCCCTGATGGTTGCTGTCAGATCCTCCCACATGTGCGCTCCCCGCCTGTGGCAGGAAGCGCACACCCCGGCTCCTGTGCTCTCCCTCTCGTGGAGCACGCCATCCGGGGCTGGGGCTCCTACCCCCAGATGGCCTGCGGCTGGGCGTTGCCCTTGAACTTTGCGGTCGGCTGGCAGAGTGGGGGTCCCCTTGATATTGCAATGTCTCACGGTCTGGCGAGCGACCCTGATATCCATCCCAGGGTGCTCTCACCTGGCATCCCCTTTCTCCACAAGTGCAGCCACAGCGGCCACGGGAGGAAAAACGGGGCCGCCGCTCTCCTTTATCCGAGACATAGTCCCTTAGTCTTTTGTTGTCATACAATTCCTTCATTTCCATTCTCATGTGGCACATTTCCTCTGTTAATTTATCCAAAACTTTCTGAAGACCATCTGTAACTGACACAGACTGCACAGGTAATCCTGTCCCACTGGCATGCGCGCCGCCATGAGTCCCTCTGCAGAGCTTCTCTTGCGTTCTCGCACCTTTCAGCGATGATCAGGGCTTCCTCCACATCCGTGGCCCCCTGCTCCAGGCACTTGGCCTTTAAAGCGGGATTGAGACCAGCGAGGAAGCGTCTGAATATTTCCACTCTCTGCGCCGCTGTCTCGTACTCCGGGAACGCTTCCGCCACCAGCCGCCGCACATCGGCCGCGTAAACCTCCAAACTTTCACCGGGAGCTCTGGTCCGAGCCGACAGGCTGGCTCTGAAACGATCCATAAACTGTCTCTGTCCAAACGCAGCACCAAGTCTCTCTTTTGCGGCATTGTAATCCGATTTAATCACATCGGGAAGGCTGTCCCACAAAAGGAAAGCAGAGTTGCTCAGGCGCGTCGGGAGGATTCTGGCCAGCTCATCATCACCGCGACCGCCATGTCCCACCATGGCTCTGACGGCCACCTCCAGCTGTCTTGCCCAGCCAAGGAATCCCTGGCTCCCGTCACCGCCGAATGAAGCGGGCAGGTCCACTTTGACGTCCCGGGACGGAGCGTCGGCGAATCGGTGCATACTTGGTTTAAAGGGATCCTCGTCCCCACACCACGTTACTGGCGGGAACTTTAAGCTGCACTAGCAGTAGCTGGGAGCTAAACTAGTGGAGTTCGGAAAAACTTCAGGCTAATTGACTCCCAAACTCACTATTTCGAGAAAAAAAAACGGAGAGAAAAATTACATAGCGGTAATATATGACGAAATAATCCCACGCTGCCACCAGTGTAACCGAGCGAAGGGGAGGTTCACTTGTCTGCGTAAAAATAAATGACACCAGACAACGAGCCCGCTATTCGGTGACTGCCCACCGATCTTCTTTTTTTTTTTTACATTCAACAGAACTCCTTCCTGTGACTGAACTTGCCACAATCCCTGGATTCTACGGTAACCCGGGAGGGACACCCCTCTCCCCCAAATTAAAGAAACCAAAGTTAGTTACATGTTCAGTTTGTATTTACCTTTATTTTGTTGAACCCGGCTGGATAATTGAAATCTTTACTGAAGTTTTCGTATCAGAGTTTTGGTACTACCTTTAAAGTGCTTTAACTTTTAATTACTAACTACTATTAAGTGTTTTTATTATTGGTTAGTGCGCGTTTTGGCTTTTTAGTCCGACGTCTAATGGTTAAAGCCGTTTCTTCTGTTTAAACACTTGTCTCTTTAAAGATTAAAATATTTTCCAGAATTAAACAGTTCATCTCTGCAGCCCCTCCCCCGACAGCGCCTCAGTCACGGGGCTCTCTCCCGAACAGGTAACCCTCCCCGCGGGGAGACCTCCCGGCTCTGGTCTGGTCTCACGGCGGAGGTTCTCCGCGGCGAACGTGAACCCACATGGCGGAGATGGTTGACCAGCCCACCGGCCCGTTCCGATCTGCGACTTTTTAGAGTGGTCCAGCGGGCAGAGGGACCTGCTATCCCCGTGATTGGTGACCAGCGGTCGGGAGAGAGCCACGTGTCTGAGGCGCTGTCTGGGGAGGGGCTGCAGAGATTAAATGTTCATTTCTAGAAAATAGTTTTTATTTTTAGTGGGACAAGTGTTTTTAAAAATCCTTATTTAGACTTTTTGTATTAATTAGCTGGCATTTCTGTTCAAGAAATTTGGAAAATGTCAATGTCAATCTTATTCACCATCTATGTTCAGAGCGGCTGATTTAAAAAAAAAAAAAAATTCTGATGACCCAGCAGCATTTAAACGCATCACTGACGCACGAATCTGGCAGACGTGAAAAGAGTCTCAAATCACAGGTCCATCATCATGGTCCCTTTGTTCTGTTCATAATTAAATAAATAAATATGATCTTACGCAATCAGAAACTTAACCAATAAATATCTCATAAATATATTAAAAGATAATTAAATTGTGAAAAAGCTGCACACAGATATTAAATTACCCATAATCATATTATTTCATATCAGTGAAAGTGGATGGGATCTAAACGCTGATCCTTTTTTTTAACCGACCCTTATTGCTAGACACCTCCTCTACTGTGTGCCAGTTAGAAAGATGAGATATTTCTGCGTCATCAGTGCAGGTTTGCTGATGGTAGGTGATCAATTGGATCAATTGGATGATATTTGATGATGCTAACATCCACGACTCCATTGGTGAATATCTTTCAAACTTTACTGAACTGAGCAGTTGAGCACCGGGTTTGTGTGGACACACAGGGAATGCCGAGGGACCATCTATACGAAAAAACCAAAGGATCCCACCTAGCTTAGACAGCCGACAGCGTTAGGTAAGGAGGGCAGCCAGGCAATGATACATTTGGCGCCCCCTGAGTATCACAATTAACCATTTCTTAGTCCTCCAGCAACATGATTTAATTGATTCCATGATGTTCATTCTCTGGGAGTAGGTATGCATTGGTGGTTCAGTGGTAGAATTCTCGCCTGCCACGCGGGAGGCCCGGGTTCGATTCCCGGCCAATGCAGTGACATTTTTCTTTTTCTTTGTAATGAAGTATGAAAGATTACATGCCACTATCGTTTCTCTAACTATAAATGATCATTGTTTACACGGTGTTGTATTATTGAATCTTGCAAGTCAATATTAATGACAAATTTTTAAAAGCATCCACTAAGAAAATGTCTTTACTATGTTGCTTGAAAATATCAGGCTAACAGACAGTCTTGTCAGTGTACACACTACGCTCTTCCCCTGTGTATGTAAACCTAACTAAAACTAACTAACAGGTGATAATCAGAAGTATGGCAGAAAAAGTCATCATTCACACTATAATCCAAAAGATGTCATGTCTCTGTGGCGCAATCGGTTAGCGCGTTCGGCTGTTAACCGAAAGGTTGGTGGTTCGAGCCCACCCAGGGACGAATCTTTTATTTTCCTCTAAGGAGAAGAAAGGTCACTCTCTTTCTTTTATCCTTTTGGAAAGAAGAATTGATCCTCAGTTTTTCATATGAAATGGAAGGAAGGGAATTATGGAGGTTTAGGAGGTGGTTTAGGAGGGACAATATTAAATAAATATATACTCCATGAAATCATTAAATATAAGTTATTTATTTCATTGTCCAATGTGGGCTAAAAGAGACAAATTGGCGACGTCCCCAGAGTTTATATTTTTACTCTGGCTCGCTGCTGTATTCCCGCTGTGTCGCGTTGCTCAATTCGTGCTGTTTCCAGACTTTCGTGCCACGCTGGCCGCTCAATTGGCATAACTTCAATTCGCGTCTAAACCATTGACTTTACATTGGCCACCACCACCCCGCGAATCGCGTTCGGTGTGAATGCACCTTAAGCCTGTGCCTACTTCCTATCATCCACTTGTTTACACTCTCTCCTGCAACACCCCCCACCTCTAATCTAACATTATTGGTGCATCACTGAAGCTACCCAGCTGTACAGTTTTGATTCAGGTGCCAGTGTGGACGAGGAAAACAAAGACATACATTAATGTAGTCATCTACAAGTGTATGCAGGGCATGAAATTCACTTTGTTAAATGGGAGGGAATTTCCCCTTTACTTTTTTTTTTTTTTTTCAGTAGTTGTGGATCAGGGTGGGACATTCAGACATAGCCATAGTCCAAAGTGGATGATAGCATATTTAAAAGAAGAAAAGAAGTTCACACTCACATTCCAGTCGATTAAATGTTTTTTTAAAACAAGAATCACAACGACGTAAAAATAAACGTTCTTCGCTTTAGCGAGTTCGACGCAATCCGGGCCTGGTCTGCTAGCTTAGAAACGGTTGTAGCGTGTGTGGTTTCTGACGCATTTCAGGCATTTGTTTTTGTTAAAAGGACATAAATACAGTATTTTTTGTTTTGTTTTACATCCGTTTAAGTGTGTTATGGTACTGGTCGTTTCATTTAGTTTTGTTTTAAATATTGTTTTATTGCTGACTTTTAATTTTTGTCAATCGTGTCAAATGCAAATGATTTGATCATTATTGGGTTTCTTCTTATTTATTGTTTGCGATTAATTTTACAAACTTATTAACCAAAACATGCTCAATTCCACTCAGTGTTACGTAATGCCTGTGAGCGCATGCGCACTGCAGAAGAATGGGAGCGCTGCGAACTTTTGATTCTCGTCATGAATTGATGACTTTAAGGGCGTAAGTTAATTTTAAAAAATCTACCCGGTTTGGTTCTTTTTAAACTTTTATTTATAAATTTAAGAAAGTGAAAAAGTCGATTTCTAGAGTCAGCACGAGTTGTTTCTCCACATCACATTCAGTTTTCTCTTCGTCCGCTAGAGACCAGTGTTAAATCAGGCATTACGACAGCACAATATTAACTTTTGTTTAAACCACACAAAACAATGTAAAATTAGGAAATAATATACAGAAAGATGACACAGAGATACATTCACAACTGATGGATAGATTTTGTTTTACCTGAGGGCGTTATCAGTTATTTTTACGTTGCTGGTTATTCCCGTCTTCCGATTGGTCGAGAGCGTACCACGTGCCTTTAAAGCTCCGAATTTTGTTTACGAAAGTTTTTCTGTTTTGGCTCAAATACAAATTGAGGTTGATAAAAATTAGCTTTTCATCGTTAATCATTTTCATTAAACTATATTTGAAGGCTGATGTTTAGATCTCAAACCTAAAGGTAGACGAGTAGAAAGCAGAATGAGGCTGTTTCCTGTGAGCTGTGGTCGGTATCGCTTCTCGGCCTTTTGGCTAAGATCAAGTGTAGTATCTGTTCTTATCAGTTTAATATCTGATACGTCCCCTACCCGGGGACCATATATTAAATTGATTTTTGGAACAGGGAGATGGAATAGGGGCTTGCTCCGTCCACTCCACGCATCGACCTGGTATTGCAGTATCTCCAGGAACGGTGCACCCCCCCTCTGGAATGTTCAAGAGCAAGAAAATCTAAAAGTAAAATAATCATAAATGGTTGGATTCTCCTCCAGGATCCCGCATTTTGAAATCACAATTTATAGTTCTGTCAGTGTCTCTCAGGAAATGTTTTTGCTCTATTAGATAATTGTCAGATATGAAATAGATTTTAAGACATTACCTTTCTGAGTTCACTTCAGATCAACCTTTATTGAATGACATGTTGAGCATTTACTCTCAAAAACAACAAAGTTCAGACCTTCACAACAGCAACAGTCTGAACTACAAGAAGAAATTCATAGAATTTACTTCTAGTTCCTAGATTATTCACAAAAATGTTTGTCAACTTAAAAACATTAGAATTTATTTGTAGAATGAATGCTTTGTTTTAAATGGAACTGATCAAGCAGTTTAGTGTTCTGTTTTATTTTTGTTCTTGTTTGAAACTTAAAGATTTTGCTTTAATTTCAGTTTAGTTTGTAATATTTATGTATTTTTTAGTTTTCTGAGGTAAAAACAGTTCCATCATGATCTTTCAGTGCATCTGTTATGTTTAAAGTATGATTGGAAATAAAGATTTAAATCTAAACAACCTGCTGATACACATTTCTCTAATGAGCCACAGAACGTTCAAATTTGACAGATATAATGTTTGGTTTATATTGTGATATTTATCTTTCTTGCCTGATATGAAAAAACAACATTGTGAAATCAAAAATTCATTATGGTCCAGCCTTATCTTTCGGCACATCCTGTCAGGGGTCGCCACAGCAAATCAGCTGCTGGTGATTTGGCAGAAATTTCCGTGCCAGATGCCTGTCCTGACACAACCCTGTATTTGGTTTGGGAATCTCCCAGTTTGTGATGAGATACATATGTTTTGTAGAGGCTAAGTAAGGCTAACAGTAATAGAGTTTTAAATTCATTTAAAACTGATATGATCTCACTTTAAATCACAACAGATCAAGTTTGGATCTTTGTGATGGGTGGATTATGTTGTTTTTGCACTTTTGAATTTCAGCTCACATTGACAAAACAGTTATGAAAGCTGTTTGCTGCTTCATTAACATTCTAGTTCTGACCGTGGCCATTACCTAAATAATATGGGCACGTTTGCTTTTTTGTCCTGTTTTTATTGATGCTGGGTTTTTTTTTGTAGTTGCAGTTGTCCTTTGTTCTACAAGAGAGCAACAGAGTTCTGTCATTTGAAAGCTTTAAACCCTTTTCAAACCCTTTTAACAAAAAGCTTGAAATCATAATCTTGAAATGATCAACTTTGTTCTATTATGAAGTTTGTCAGACATCAGTTCTCAGAGTTTGAAGGATTTCTTCATAGAATTTTATGCTGCTGTGCAGTATTATGAATCGACAGGCTCAGAGCACCAACAGCACTCTCAGGACAACAGTTTCAGGACTCAGTTTCTGAGTTTGGTTTTGACTGATTATTTCTAACGTCTTTCTTGCTGATGAATTATGTGTTTTTTAACCCTTTAGGCGCCGGGGTTTTTCAGTGGAAATATAATCCAGTACATGTAGAGGCTTGAAACGTTTGTCTGGAGAATCCAAATGGATTTCTCTTTATTATTTTATACAACTGCTGATAGAGAGTTGAGTCTGGAATTTTCTAAGCTGCTGAAACTTATCAGAAGTTGAGAATATTAGGATCTGAAGACAGAGAGTCTGAAATGACATTCATTCACACACTGATGGCGGGCGGCTCTGCTGCTGAACGCTGGCGCCAACCTTCCACCAGAGTTAATGTGGGGTTCAGTGTCTCGTCCAAGGACACTTGTAACCGCCTAACAGCTGGTTTCTGTATAATAAATCACAGCTGTAAATAGAAAAGGAAAAATATATTACTACCATTTTTCAAATTAAACATTAAAAGATAAAAAAAATCACATGCAACGCGCTGTTGGTTTTTAGGGTTTTCGTCATAATATTTTAATTTCATCTAAATATTTCAGCTTAGTTAGATCTGTAAATGTCAGCCATGTCTTTTTATCTTATTTTATGCTCGAGAACGTGCCCTTGTAGGAATAATAAAGTTATTCTATTTAGGGTTATTAGGCTATTAAATGTTTCAGTTATTATTAGGCCATGTTTTAAAAAGTTGTGGGATAAATAATTTTTGTTTATTAAAATGAAAATAAAAAAACATGATTTTAATAGATTGCTTGTTTGATTGTGTTACAAGTTCTTTTAGTAATATTTTTTCTAACAATTATGTCTGGGTAGTTAGAGCCGTGAATCCTATAAATGTGTTTTAGTTATTAATGCTTTGAAAAATTAAAAATTTTATTAAGATGACAGAACACATGTCTGATTTTGTTGGAAGTTTTTGGCTCCCAGCACCACAGAAAAAGAGAAAATAACAAATAGTAATAATTAAAATGAACTGTCAAACTTAATTTGCTTATTAAATTAATTTTTCTTTTATTAACATACCAATACATATTTCAGATTATGTTAAAAAACATAAGAGAAGTTATAAATACACCTTCCTCATTCAAGATGGCGGCGCATCGAGACGTCATCTCCAATAGGCGGCAATAGTCCATGAGGCGTCTACCTTTAAGTGTCTATGATGAACCCCTTCTGCTGTGTCAAACATCTCTGATACTGTACTTCACATTCCAGAACAGTAGGTGGCAGCAGCAGGACTTTGATGTTCTACTCAACAGGAAACACAGGAACAGGAAGTGATGTAGTGTTAGAGAAAAACGTCTGATTTGTTTGTTTTTGTAGATTTTAGCTTTTTTTGTGTTGTTTGTATGAACATGTTGTGACTCAAACAGTTTATAGTTTTAGTCAAATTCCACCTTTTCTGTTTTAACTCCGTGCTAATCACCTAAAGGAGAATAAATGAATGGAACAGTGTGATGAACCGTTTGCTGTTGTAGTTTGAGCACAGCAGTGCATCATGGGAATCATTATTGTGAGGATCAATGTTAAAGATTTTTGTTTTATTGTGTCCAGATGTGTTTTTGTGTATGACATTATTGAATGTGAGTCGTACAGTGTTTGGTTGAGTGAGTGTGAAGAGTGTGACGAGTGTGAGGACCTTAAAGCTGAACAGTGTGTGTGTGAAACACGTCTGTGGGTGTGAGCTTAGCAACTCATACTTACCTGGCAGTGGGGACACCATGATCAAGAAGGTGGTTCACCCAGGGTGAGGCTCAGCCTTTGCACTCCGGTTAGTGCTGACCCCTGTGAATTCCCCAAATGTGGGAATCTCAACTGCATAATTTCTGGTAGTGGGGGACTGCGTTCGCGCTCTCCCCTGATTAAATTGTTGAATAGGATTATCAACTTGTAGTGCAATCTGTGTATGGCTAATCGGGAGCCGGCCACATCAACAGTGAAGTGATATACTTCATAGAAAGTCAGATGTCTTGAAAGAGCGTCTTACTGCCGATCATAGTCATTCATGTGGATATGCGCAGAACTGGTTGAAACATTAAAGCCGCGAGCGGCGTTGGATGGCCCGCAGGCGCTACCCGTCGCCCTAGCCCTGGCCTCTACACGCCACCGCCGCCCCCCGCTGCCCTCACCGCCCGCCTCTACACGCCGCTGCCACCCTCGAAGCCTACCTTTGACCCTACCACACTTGTAAAGCAGCCACCACGCACCCCTGAGCCCCACCCTTCACTTTCTGTCAGGCTGCTCTGAGCTGCACTGACAAAAGGATGAAAAAAGCACTTTTTTCAAAATGGCGGCTTTTCTGTTGGTTTTATCGCCATAGCAACCATTTTATGTTTTGATCGCCCCGTGACACCGAACATAAGTTACATAAGTTTCAGAAGAATCGGCAAAAGTCAACATTAGAAGGTCCTTAGAAGGTCCTTAGCAACAAAGGTTATGCGCTAGACACGCCCACTTTCCTAATATTTTCGTGTCCACTCCTATTATATCATGTTCAGTTCTGGTCAGGGGTCAACATATTAAATTTTCACAAGAATCCATCAAACAATGGCCGAATATAAAGACGACGCCACTTTGCAAGCTCGCCACGCGCACACCGTTTAAGATAGAGAAAAAGTTTTGGTAACAAAATTTCAAAAATTTCCTCGCGATGATGCACTAAAAGTTTGAAGACGATCGAAGAAAAAAACCCCTGGGCTGAATTTTTGATTTAGCTAGGAGTAAAATTTTTTTTTTTTTAAATCAAGATGGCGGACTCTTCCCAAGGTCAAAGTTACACGAAACTTTTTGGGTCATCATAGACTTGCGCTAGCTGCATGTGTGTGAAATTTCGTTAAAATCGTGACAACAAAAGGTCCGTTTTCACGTTCTTGAAAATTGCGAAATTTCTGATTTTGAAACAAAATGGCCACCAAACCGTTGGTCGTGTGGCAATCACACAATATTTTCAAAACTTCCTTTAGCTATCATGAGCAAACTTCCATTGGATTCGTTCATTAATTCTAAAAAAATTCCCAAAAAATAGTTTTTCGCTGAGTAAGCACTTTTTTTTGCGTCGGTTTTTCGCTTCCCCTGGCCTCATTTTTAACATTATAGTTTCAAATGTTACATTGTCACGTTCAGCTTGACGTTCCGGACGCGTGGATATGTGCTTTGTGACATTTCGCTAAAACATGTGCGAGCTAGCTAGCACCGTAGCGGTTGCGAGCTCGCCACGCGCACGCCATTCAAATTCTACAACTTCTAATTCCAACATTTTGTTCACAGTTCCCGGCCATTGATGCTCGTGAAGTTACAAGATGATTGGTGAAAATCCCTAGGACGAGTTTACGTTTGAAGCTTGTACTAAACGTGCTTTTTTTTTTTAAATTCAAGATGGCGGTCCCTTCCCAAGGTCAAAGGTCAATGAAACGTCTGTGGTCATTGTAGACTCCCGCTGGCGTGATGTGTGTGAAGTTTCGTAAAAATCGGAAGAACCGAAGTGTCGTTTTCCCATATTGTCGAAAAACGCGAAAATCGCCAAATCTCGCACTTCGCTACAAAATGGCCGCCAAGGCGTGGATTGTGCGGCCCCCCCATAATGATTTCAAAAGCTCTCCTGGATCCCCCCGACGCGTGTGTCTTGGTTTCGTTTGCGTATTTCAAAATATTTTTTTTTTGGCCCCATAAACAGTTTTCGGCCCATTAATTTTTTTGGCGGTATCGCTCGCCGTGATGTCATCGTCTTGGGGGGGGTGTCGTGCACTATGCTGAAAATTCATTTTCAATTTTCCCTAGGTCTCCAGAAATTTTGGTGAGTCTTCGAGTATGTGGCGGGGGTGTAATTTTCGCTCAAAGGCGACGTTAGAAAGAAGACAAATAATAATAATAAACAAAGCAGATACAATATAGAAACATTTGCGCCTAGGGGGCTGTGTGTGTTCGTGCACTTTTTTTTGTACTACACACTGGTCAGGTCTGGGCACTCAAAGGCCTGTTCCTTCAGGTCGGTTAAAGGCTTTTTGTATGTTTTTGGGTCTTTTCTTACGTGTAAAAACAATACGGTCCTTGCAGACAGGACCCTGCTGCTGCGGGCCATAATTAGAAATTGGCTGTAGAACAGGGAAAAGATCCGTTCAAACTTCCTGCAACTCCCACTGCACCTGCACTTTCTGGACTTGACCTGCCAGTTTGACAGCTAACTTCCATAGGTATTGAACCATCATCTTTTAGCTTAGCTTTTTGCTCTGGTCTGGACTGTTTTCTCTCCATCAGGAGTCTTTGACCACAACAGAACCAGGAGAAACCACTACAGCTCTGTGCAACCAGAAACTTAATTAAAAACAATTAAAGTGTTGTGTTTATTGGAGAAAATTAGTCTCACGTGGAAATTTGTTTGGAAAAGTTCAAAAAAGTGTACAGATAACTTTAGGTTCGAATTCATCCCACCAGTGGTGCTTCAAGCACTGAATTATTTTTCATGCGCATGTGTAGTTTGAGAATTTACTGACAACAAAGTCACCGGTGACCTCCTGGTGACCCACGTGAGGCTATAAAGTCACATAGCACCAGGAGCACAGCCCCAACACTTCTCGCAAGGAACCCGAGGGACCGGGAATCTGGTGGTCATCCGGGATTCAAAGAGTATTTACATTCCTAACTTTCGTTTTCTCTTGTTAAAACACTATTTGAGATGAACAGGAAGATGAGGTTTAGTTGATCAAAGCCAGATTTATCTTGGATCTCTTGAAACCACAATTTGAGCTGAAACCAGGTTTGCTATTGTACAGTTTAAGAATAAAAAAATGAAATGATTTTAGGATGTAGTCGTTCTCACCTATATTCTTACAGGTGTCATATGAAGATCTTGAACTTCTTATTCATGCTTTTGTATCCACACGGCTAGACTACTGTAACAGTGTGTTTCCTTGCTTGAATAAGAAGGAGCTGTCTCGTCTGCAGTTGATCCAAAACTCTGCTGCGAGGATCTTGACCCGCACCAAGAGAAGAGCTCACATCTCCCCCATCCTCAAAGATCTTCATTGGCTCCCGGTTGTTTATCGCCATCAATATAACATTTTTGTGCTGACTTTTAGAGCCCTCCATGGTCAAGCACCTTCATATGTCAGTGATCTGATTGTCCCCTACAGACCAACGCGTGCACTTAGGTCTGTGGATCAGAATCTGTTGATGGTTCCTCGCACTCGTCTCCGGACCAGAGGAGACAGATCTTTCCAGGCTGTTGCTCCGAAACTCTGGAATGAGCTCCCACTCTCCCTGCGTTCACTGGACTCTATTCACTCTTTTAAAAGTCATCTTAAAACCTTTTATTTTGTTAGACATTTTAACTAAATCTGTTTTAATTTGGGCTTGTAATGATTGTTTTATGTTGTTCTTGTCTTTTATGTCTCTTAGCCTGTGAGGTTTTATTCTTAATGTTTTAACCTGTGAGGCTTTTGTCTTTAATGTTTTTACCTTCTGTTTTATCATTTTACCTTGTGAAGCACCTTGTGACTATTTGTCTGAGAAAGGTGCTATATAAATAAAACTTACGTACTTACTTACATGATTAAAACCTGTTAAAAACCAAGTCATGAACATTTTTCTAAATAATAATTATGGAATTACACTTTGAAAATGTTTTTATTTTTACATTTGCAGACAAAGGTGTTAAAAAATAAAGCTGCTGTTGGTGGGACAAAACAACAAGTGTTCAGAACAAACATGAAGGTGTTCAGAAGAACTGGAACTGACAACCAACACATTTAGAAGCAAAATCTTTTACGTGAGCTCTGTGTTCCACTGCATGGTGCGTTCAGGTGAACTTAAACAGGCTCACAGGATTTGTCAATCATATTTACTTTAGTGCATGCTGTATTTGTATTAATGGGGAAAAAGGCAATGTAAACAAGTACTTTAAAGTAACAATTAACAAATTGTTAAAAAAAAATATGAATGAATAAAGTAATTTAAACACTATTCAAGGTAGTAACTAGAATAGTTATTCACCTTTTTAAACGAACTTAACCAAAGCTGAAAGTGAGATACAGACGTGGATTTTTTTTTTCCAGAAAAGAACAAAATGTATATACTTTTTAATCTCTCGCATTACACAACACCAAGGTCAAAAGTTCACTGACCAGAACTTGATTTTTCATATTTTCCTTTTATGTGTACAGATTTCCTGTTGACTCTTGGCCTTTTGACTGTTCCTGCCACATTGCTCAATTTGGTAAGTGATACCATAATATCTATAAAGTAATTGCT
Source organism: Adrianichthys oophorus (assembly GCA_036245035.1). Taxonomy (NCBI): domain Eukaryota; kingdom Metazoa; phylum Chordata; class Actinopteri; order Beloniformes; family Adrianichthyidae; genus Adrianichthys; species Adrianichthys oophorus. The sequence goes on along the minus strand of BSAI01000072.1, from coordinate 2,690,519 downwards.
TCAAAGTAGAAACCTAGCTTGATATTTTGAATTATTGAAATAAAAACATTTGCATTTTTTGATTCTGTTGAAATCTATTAGTCTTATTTTTTAAAATTGTCAAAGCAAATTACCCTAAAGAAGAAAAAATGGTCTGGAAAGAGTAATGTAAATTTTACTCTACAAAGTCAGACTGATAAAATGAACAAATGTCTAGCTGACACAGAAAAACGGGGAAGTAGTGAAGCAAAATCAAGAAATAAAAAATTAAGGCGTTAAATAATTCAGTTTTAGGTTTGATTTAAAGTTTTAAAAAGCTTTTTGATTTTAAACTTTTGAATTAAATTTACTTTTTCGCCAAAGACCTGAACTACATCAAACTACTTTTTCTAGACCTCATTTTATCTATTAAAATAAACGGCAGGTGGGTAAGTTGTTCTTTGTTTCTCTCTTCCTGTCCTTCAATGAATGTGGAAATGCAAAGATTGTGATACAGTTGTGTCACGAAGATCTGAACTTCTTAAACATGATAAGTTACAACACAGACATTTTGGACGACACCACCCCTACTCGTGCGTTTATTCAAACTGCTTTTGTACTTGCAAGACTTGAAAGGCACTTTTGACCCACTTGTCAAGATTTCATAGGGTCAGAGTATTCTGAATGGTGTGTTTACATGATGCTTTTTTATTTTTTTTATCCTGATTAGGTTTTTAATCTGATTACTTGTGTCCATGTAAACACAGATACTGTGAAATTAAAAATGTTTTTTTAGTTGTGCCTTAAATAACATGTCAGCAAATGTTTTTTTTTTCTTTTTGAAGATCAACGCAGAATTTAGAAGAATAACAACAATTCCACTTCAGACCAGATTCATGGCTTCCCTCGACTTTCACTTCCCCAAGCTCATAGACATCGTGAGGAAGAAGGAAGGATCTTGCAGAGAAACCATTCAAAGGACACTCAAGGCTCTTGACCAGGTAAAAATTTTCATCAGAAAAGCAATATTTTAAAATGGGTTTATTTTGTTTTGTAGTGGTGGACCCAGTATTTAACTGTTCATATTACTGGTTTTCTAAAACATTTTATATATTAGTTACACTGCTCCAATCATGGGCTGCACTGTGGTGCAGTGGTTAGCGCTCTTGCCTCACAGCAACAAGGCTTCTGTTTCTAGTCCTGGATGGGGGACTTGAAACAGTCCCCCCAATGGAGGACTTTTCTGTGTGGGGTTTGCATGTTCTCTCCGTGCGTGCGTGGGTGTCTCCTCCCACCGTCCAAAAACATGCTTCATAGGTTCATTGGTTACTCTAAATTGTCCCTAGAAGTGCATGCGCGTGTGCATGGGTGTGTGATTGTGACTCCTGCGACAGACTGGCGACCTGTCCAGGGGTGTACCCTGCCTTTGCCGATGTATAGCCAGGTTAGGCTCCGGCCGTGACCCCGAAAGGGATAAAACAGTATAGAAAATAAATGAATGCTCCAATTTGCATTGTGTTCAAAGTTGAGTTATAAAAATTTGTTCCCTCCTCTAGAGTAATGAGATCCATTTAAGAAGAGAGTGTCTCCTGAAGGCCTTGATTGTATACCTTGGGGAAGACCTGGAGAAACTCTTCAAGGAGTATCTGGTAAGCCAATCATACTCATGGTATCAGACTATAACTTAAATATTTTTGAGTGTTTGTTTTTTTTTCAGTCACATTTAACCACTTGAAAGTCTCACTCCAACAATATAATTTGTTCTTTGTAAAATCGTTCCCAGTAGCCTTAATAATGACTGTGCAGTTTTTAGCCAACATCAAAAAGACATGCAGTCAATTTTTAAAAATATATTTTCTACCCAGCAGCAGTAGCTCATTAGTAATACAATTCTGTTTTGTGGGCGGGACTGTTGACTCAGATCAACCTCTCCCCTTTGCTGAGAGCTCTGTTAGCGTGCTCACTACCAAGCTTATGGCCCCAAATTAGCATTGGCTGCACAAAAATAATGGCGAGCAGTATTAGATCAATTAAGCTGTACAGTTTTGAGCCAGAGGCCAAGTCAAACAAGAAAAATGAATTTGAAAGGGGTTGGAGGAGCAAAGCGAAGAAGAGAGTTTGCATGTGTTTTTTTTTTTGTAACTGTGTCATTAGCCTGAGCTTATTAAAGCATCGGGTTTTCTGATCCAAATTGATTTAAATGAAGAATAGCTCAGATACGCAGTTTTAATCACATTTCTTTTATATAGGTACTCTTTTATGAGAAAACAACTACAAGAACATTTTTAAAAACACTGACAACTTTCATTGGAGTCTATCTTTAAGATCTTGGCTTATATTTGAGCTAACCTCCAGGGCTCCAGTTAAGAGACGTACTTCAATGAAAATAATGTTTTTAGCAAGTTCTTGTAGCATATTTCTTAGGATGGAAGGCATGTATGAAAAATTAGGGCTGTCAATGTTAACGCATTAATGCACGTGATTAATTTAAATAATTAATGCGCTGTTATTTATTAACGCAGATTAATTACACATCAGAAGTGACTGTCTTCCACCTCCCATTAGGCATTATTCCACTTATATAATGGTCAATTATGAAAGAAGTAAATATTCAATCAATTTTTACTTCTTTACTCTTGTTATTGTTTTCACAAAAGCAGACTATTTCATACGTAATGCGGCAAGGCAACATGAGAATGCTTCACTGAACTGGCAGACCGCAACTGCATCGGCAAAGGAAAGTGAACCTTGCTCTGCGGAAAATGTGTCTTTTAAAAAGGACACATGCTTTTTGATTTAAAAAAAAAAAAAAAAACCCTCCATAATCATAGTTAAGACCACTAAGAACAATTTTACATTAGGGTCGAAATGTATTTTGAGTGGGACTTAAAGTAGAAATAACAACTTTTGTAATATAACCCAAAATGTGATGTCAGGACCTAAAAGGTTAAGTGGAAGAATAACATGTCAGACTCCTTACATTACAAAATCACGTGGGGATTTTTCCTCTCTTTTTTTTTCTTGTTTTCATTCTAGGTTGGTGAAAAGAATCAAGAAGAGCTGGAGAGGTGTTCCATGGCAGTGGTGGTTGTAAGGGAAGTGTTGGATCCTCTACATCCTCCACATGATGTTGGTATTGTTGTCGATGGTGTTGAAGTGATCAAAGAGTTGCCATCTCTGGCACATGGCTGTGCCTTGCTGTTTGGGTTGATCTATGCACTGAACTTGAAATATCCACCTGGGTTGAAGCACACCTTTGAGGCTCTACAAAAAATATTTATGGAAATCGAGCCAAGGATGATGTCACGTCAAAGATCCAAGCTCTACTAATGGCCAAGGAAAAAAAATTATGTTCTTTGGTCAATATTAGTATTGAGAATGTTGTTAAAGCAAGAAAAAAATAATTTAAAAAATGATATTGTTACACCTTCAGAATGTTAAATTGGGTTGAAAATTAACAAAGGATTTTTTTTTTTTTGGAAAAAGTTTTATTTGAACTGAAATGTTTATTTTCAGAAAAATAAGATGCACTTATCTGTCAAAGAAAACTGGAGAGCTTGTTTTTTTTTTGTTTTTTTTTTTTTGTCAAATGCCTGCTTTGTGTTAATAAAAATGTATTACATTGACTGATATTTTGATTATCAATTAAAGAACATATTTGTTATTGTGGACATAATTAACAATTGTTGTACCTAATCAAAAATTTTATATTCAAATAATAAAATATAATTGCATGTAACAAATTACAGCAATTTAGTAACTAAATCTAAAGTAAAAATTTTAAACTAATCAAAAGAAAATTATGTTGAATCAAAGTAAAACAAAAGGCTGTGTTCATTGGAATTACTCATATTATTAATTTAAATGAAATAATTTTTCATTGGTGTAGTTTAAAAAATGTGCTTAAATCAATTTAATCTTGACAGTTTAAATCAACTCAAAAATGTAATTTGATAAAACAATAATTTTGCATGTAACAAATTACAGAACTTTTGTTAATTAATCCAATGTTTCACTTTTTTCAGTGTAGTTATCCCATGTTTGACATATTTTATGGATGTAAATCTCTGTTGATTGTGTAACGTGTTATTTTTGCCTGATTGCTCGAAATAAACCATTTCAAATCAATTCAAATAATTATTATTCACAAAAACAGCCATCTCATCAGCATTTTATTGACCTAAAAAAAACATTTGACATCATAGGCCACAACCTTTTACTAAAACAAAATGTGTAAATATGTCATCAGAAGAGCTACCCTAAAATAGTTATTTAATGAATAGAAAATAAAATACATCAAATCCACATTAAATGCTTTAACATGTGAGGTACCCCAAGGGTCAGTCCTGGGTCCAAAACTGTTCAACTTTAATGATATTACAAGTGTCTCCAAATTATTAAAATGCATCTTGTCTGCTGATGATACAACGTTTGACCATGTGGGTGATTGTATAAAACAAATGAAAGAGATCATTCTAAACAGAGTTGGGAAAAATGAAACAAAAGTTTGATTCAAAAAAGCTCTCAAAAAACTGTGAAAAACACATTTCATGGTATTTAGCAATCACAGGATAATTTCTAATATCTCATTTGCAATTGCAGGTATTGAGATTAAACAAGTGAAGAAAACCAAGTTTTTAAGAGTTAATATTGTT